>JAUUTY010000593.1:0-116083 GCA_030979885.1 Lolium multiflorum | reverse complement strand
AGGCAAATACAATTTTTTTGAATCAACACAATTCATGCCTTTGTCACTTCATATTTGAGGTTTCCAATACTAATTGATGACTTCTGATGCAGAATTAGGGATAGGCCTCTACCTCTATTCAGAGCTCTTCTAATATCAGGGCAACTCGTAATATAATTATCAGGCTGCTGGTTAGGACTTTGTATTAGTGAGTTTCAAATTTGAACCACTACCAACTCAAATAGTCTTTGTTTTTTGCTTCATAAAGGCATACGCTAATGCTTTGTAATACCTATCATGGCATTCTTTATCAAAATAAAACATGACTGGATCTGACATTATTTTTCCAATGCATAAATAGCCAAACCAAACTATCTGCATGCTAATCTGCAAATAAATAGAAATGAGATGGGCAATGTTAGCTCAAAATATTGCATGAAATTTTTTTGTACTACATAATATAGATTTACTTTTCTTTAGACAATAGATTCTCGAAAAACATAAAACACAAAAAGATGTGATGTTTATAGGAAAGACTGGGCCGCTGTATTCGCCGTCATGTAATTTTCCAAGGATCATGCACCAAGGAAAAGGCATACATTCATTAGTAACTTCATATAAGCACGTCCTGCCTTCTCAAGAAATCTTTCCCTGAAAAAATATATAAATATTTTGACCGCATTAAGCCCATGGGTAAAAGAGGAAGTAAGCTTTAGATAGATTGGTAAAGGCTAAAGATAAGAAACCAGAAAATGCGAAGGTGACATCAATTGATACTTAAAGGATATGTTCAACAACATATGAAGCTGAGACGAGAGTACATTATAATGATCTCCTTTTTGTAACAGATTCATTGGTTTAAAGTACATGTATGACTGATGACCCACAAGTATAGGGGATCGCAACAGTCTTCGAGGGAAGATACCCAATTTATTGATTCGGCACAAGGGAGCACAGGTTACTTTGCAGCCCAATGATTGTCGATTCAGCTGCACCTGGAAACAGACTTGCCCGCAAGAGTTTATCAAGAGTAACAGCTTTATAAAGGTGAATAGTGAAATAACAGCAGCTGTGAAATAAAGACAGCAGTAGTGATTATAGTAAATGCAGGATTAAATACTGTAGGCACAGGGACGGATTAACGGGCGTTGCATGCATGAGAGAAAATCATATAACAATCAAAGCAGGGCATTTGCAGATAATAATAAAACGGTATCCAAGTACTAATCAATCAATAGGCATATGTTCCATATATTAGTCGTACGTGCCCGCAATGAGAAACTTGCACAACATCTTTGTCCCACTGTTTTTGTAGCCTGCCTCTAGGGAAACTACACTGGAACATTGTGTTCTACTCGTGCAACAGATCTATGCATAGACATGGCTCTGATACCACTGATGGGGTTCGTAGCATAGAAAACAAAAATTTTCCTACCGCAAGACGAATAAATCCAAGATCTAATCTATGGAACACCCAAGATCTAATCTACAAGATCAAAGAGATTGATAATATACTAACCCTTGATGATTTCCAAAGCCTACGAGATCAGATCTCGTTGTTGATGTAGACGATCGTCCCCGGTGCTGCAATCCGGCAGCACTTCCGTACTCGGTCGCGCGTACGGTGTCGATGAAGCCCTTCCTCTCCCCGTTCCAGCGGGCAGCGGAGGTGTGGTAGATCCCCTCGGAATCCCAGCAGCATGGAGAAAAGCTGCAGGGCTTCGCCAAGCCGGAACAGCTCTATGGAGGAGAGAGGGGGCGGCCAGAACTTGCTGTGGAAGGGGTGAACGCCCCCCTGCCCCCTCCCCTCTTTATATAGGGGGGGAGGTCGGTTTGGGTGGCCCCCCAATGCCCCAAACCCATCTAGGGCCGGCGGCCAAAGGGGGGAGGGGGAATTCTTCCCCCCCAAGTTGATCCCCCCTAGGGTTTTGGGGAAAACCCTAGGGTTGGCCGGCCTGGGCCTTGAGGGGCATGTGCCCCTGGCCCATTAGGCTAGGGTGCACCCCCTCGGCCCATGCTAGGCCTCCTAGGGTCGTGGGCCCACTGGTGGGACCCCCGGAACCTTCTAGAACCTTCCCGGTCTTTCACCGGAAAAATCCCGAACTTTTCCGAAACCTAGAAATCAACTTTCCTTATATGAATCTTATTCTGCGGACCATTCTCGTGATGTCTTCGATCCCATCCGAGACTCCGAACAAACTTCGGTCTCCATCTCATATTCCATATCTACTTATGCGACATCGAACCTTAAGCGCTTCACCCTACGGTTCGCGAACCAGACATGGTCGAGACTCCTCTCCGAGCAATAACTAATAGCGGATCTCGAGATCCATAATGGCTCCCACATATTCAACGATGACTTAGTGATCGACAACCATTTACATACGATGCCAATTCCTTTTGTCTCGCGATATTTTACGGTCCGAGGTTCGATCATCGCTATCTCCATACCTTGTTCAACCTCGTTACCGACAGGTACTCTTTTACTCGTACCATGGTATGTGATCTCTTATGAACCATTCATATGCTTGCAAGCTAATCAGATGACATTCCACCGAGAGGGCCCAGAGTATATCTATCCGTCATCAGGATGGACAAATCCCACTATTGATCCATATGCCTCAACTCACACTTTCCAAATACTTAATCCCACCTTTATTGTCACCCATTTACGCAATGACATTTGATGTAATCAAAGTACCGGTGTAAGTGATTTACATGATCTCATGGTCGAAGGACTAGGCAACTATGTATCGAAAGCTTATAGCAAATTGAACTTAATGACTTGATCTTATGCTACGCTCATTTGGGTGTGTGTCCATTATATCATTCACTTAATGACATAACCTTGTTATTAATAACATCCAATGTTCATGATCAATAAACCATGATCATCCATTAATCAACAAGCTAGTTATACAAGAGGCTTACTAGGGACCCCTGGTTTACATAACACACATGTATCAATGTTTCAAGTTAATACAATTATAGCATGGTATGCAAACATTATCATAAACACAAATATATATTATAATAACCATTTTATTATTGCCTCTTTGGGCATATCTCCAAGAGTCTCCCACTTGCACTAGAGAGTTAATAATCTAGTTTACATATGTAAAGATATAACACCTTGGCCTTTTGGTGCTTATCATGTTTGCTCCGGGAGAGGTTTTAGTCAACGGATCTGACACACTCAGAAACGTATGTATTTTGCAATTCATTTGCGTCTCAACGCATCACTCATTTTCCAAATGAGTCGGCATTAAATATGCTTAGTCCTCTGGTGGAACCTTAATTCCGCGGTCTGAAATAAGTCACTAATATTGTCACACACAATATACCTTCAAAGTTCACACTATCGGAACTACACCAAGTTCTCAAAGAACTCCTCGACTTAACATCCTCATCATTGTCAAAACAATGACATACTCTGCCTTCTTTGTAGAATCCGTCACAATATTTAGAACTCATCTAAATCTAGCATAGACTTCTTCTAGCTTATTGTGCTACCTTTTATATAACACTTAGCCTAATTGAGATTGAAATTTTATTTTTATATGTGACCAAACTAATATCGGTGCAACACCTTACAGCGATGATTGTCACTATCCCATATAAAACTATATATATATATCCTTGGTTCTTCTAAAGCACTCAGGGATATTCTTTGTTGTCCAATGATCATATGAATCATTCTGGTATATGCTCGTAACAATTTAGAGCACAGGACATCTGACTTTGTACATATTATTTGTGATCTAAAATCACTCATGTGTTTTTACTCATCGAGTGTCAAATACACTCAAGTCTTGTTAAACCTTCACATGGAAAAGAACACCTTCTTAACATTTTTATATTGAACCACTTCAATATCCATTCTATGTACCTTGACTTAAACTTATTATGTGTTTCAATCTATCTTCATAGATCTTGACACTAAATATGTTTCAGTCCATATCCTTTCATTGAAGTTAATTCTCAATGAAACCTTTTAATCACATCAAGTACATGATTACATTATTTTTAATCAACGATATGTCATCTACATAAAGTATTATAAATATGTCTCAGCGCTCCCACTTAATTTCTTGCAACAAGCATCTTCATCATTTCTGATGAAATCAAAACTCTTTCATTATTTCATCCGGTGAAGATTCCAACTCGATACTTACTTCATCCAATTGAAGTTTGTATACCTATCTAGTATTCCAAGGACCAAGAAACTCTTGGTTGTATCTGGTATACATCCTTCATACATACTTCTGGTAAGAATGTATTTCTGTCATCCTACTATCATATCTCATAAAAGAAATATGTAGCGATTACTAGAATAATCCACATAGACTATAAGCATTGCCACGGAAGATCTAATCTTATCGTAGTCAACTCTTTGAACTTTGTTAAACAACTTTTCGATAAGTCAAGCTTCTTTAAGGATATTGTATCCAAGTCCATCAATTTTATAGATCCATTTACTTTCAAAAAGTGTTCACCTATCTTGGATTTCATGGCGCATAGCCATTTTAACGGAGTCAGGGCTCATCATAACTTCTTTGTATGTAGTTGGTTTATCATTGTTCAAAATCAATCCTTTGTTCACAAATCATTCATTTGATCACAAATAAACCATATCTACAAGGTTCAATAGGTACTTTGATCTCCATGACTATAACACTTTATAGACATGGGAGCCATGATCTTCGTAGCTGCTTCCCGGAACC
This sequence comes from Lolium multiflorum, assembly GCA_030979885.1. Taxonomy (NCBI): domain Eukaryota; kingdom Viridiplantae; phylum Streptophyta; class Magnoliopsida; order Poales; family Poaceae; genus Lolium; species Lolium multiflorum. The sequence goes on along the minus strand of JAUUTY010000593.1, from coordinate 111,380 downwards.
ATTTCCGATGCTGTGCTACTCTGATCATCACGCTCAGGTTCATGAACCTTATCAAGTTCCATTGTCCTCCCACTCAAATACTTCGCTAGAAAACAATTTCTTGGAAATAAGCAAGTAACATCAACAAACACTTTTGTCTTTTACTTAATAGTGGAAAGAATTCCCAATCAATTCTCTGGGATAACCAACAAAGACATTCATCCGATTTTGGTTGTTCATTCACTTATGCTACGCATACCAAAATTTAAGAAAAGACTATTAGGGTTTATACCCATGCCATAACTCATATGGTGTCTTTCAATGGATCATGATGATGCTCTATTAGTGTAAAAAGCATAATCCACAAAAATATAATGGCGTCATTTATTTTATCTCATCATTAATCCAACAAGTTTGGATATATCTCTTGGATACTCCATCATCACTATGATACTCCAAGAAACGTGAGTAGCAGAACAATTTCATAACTCTCTTAGATGTTCGCAAAACTCGTAATTCAAATATTTCCACCATGATCAAATCATAGATATTGACTTATTACGATGATTTCACTTCTGAAATTTATTTGAATCTTTTCAATGTTTCAAACTTCTTCATTCAATATATCCACATATATACTCAATTCATGTTAGAAGTTTCATGAAGTAGAAGAATCTCCCATACAACTATGCCCAAGAACCATATACATCACCATGTATGTTTCCCATTGTAATTGCCCGCTCAACTCTTTATGAACGGGATTTAAGTCATTCTCTTTAGAAGAGTTGAGCGCCAAATGATTCAGAAATCAAATGACTCCAAAAGTCCATTTGCATGGAGTTCCTTCATGCCCTTTCTAACATGACCTAAATGGCGGTTCCACTAATGAGTGGAATTCATATCATTTGCCTTATGGCATTTTAGCGTCAGTGTTATGTATGTGTGCTTCACCATAAAGATTTATAATAACTTATCCATCGTACATGGAATGTTGTTACAATTTGAACAACTCATTGTTTTCATTTAACCAGAACAAGACAACAATTATAAAGTTCTTTATTATAAATCTGAATGGCTAGACAGAATGCCAACGGCGAACATAATAACAATTTATTTTTGTTCCAGACGTGCATTCCTATCACATTCCTTTTCAGTCACTTAGGCCATCGTATTCTTGTATTGCGTTGTATTGTATGACATCTCATACCAACCAATCTGGTACAAATACCCAAGAATTTCATTATGTGACCAAACAAGGAATACATCCATAACATGTATATCATCTATATACACCTGAGCTAGACTTTCTAGTATTTTCTTTCTTTCTGCCAAAATATCTTTTGTAGTTTCTCTTTTAGCTTTCCTCATTCTCAGAAAAACACTTCACCTTCAATAACTTCTAGGTCCATTGGTCAAATACCAATAACCTTGAGGTTCTTACCTTGAAGTTGATCATCACATGACAAGCGTTCTAGATTTCACTATTAGTAACCTTTAATGTGATGAACAATTTCACTCATAATTTTATCCATCAAATCATGACGACTTTCCGAGACCATGTCTGTACATGCTAGGCTCGTAAAGTTTAACCTCAGTATTCGCATGTGCAAATCTGGCTTGCACCCGTTGTATGCACACGTAGAATCTATAACACCCGATCATCACGAGATGCTTCGAAGCGACGAGTCTTAGCAACGGTGCATACTAAGGACGATCACCTCATGGATATGCGAATATCGTTAGTGCCCAACTAGTTGGAGGATTGAGACGCCGGCGTTTTCAACCTTCGTACATTCCCATAAAACTTATGAGTTTATGTAGTCTCACCAAATTATATTCTATCATCTTGCAATAGGGTCTTAGATATCACATATATCTCATACCTTGCTTATTTCTGAAAACAAAATTTTCAGCTCCTTACTTTTCAAACGGATTTGAACTTCAAGTTTCACGGAGACAAGATGATTTAAGGTACTAATTGAAACCATTGCTCTTTGAATCATCAATGTGAGGTTTACTAAAAGTTTGCATTAGGACTTAATCATATCTTGATTCTTTAACAATACGGTACCAGTCCGTAAAGTTACTTGTCAGACTTAACAGTATTTCTATCTCAATTACAAGACTAGCGCATGGTAGAAAACGGATGCCAATTCTACAAATTTAATTCAAAATACTATTCAGACTATGTTCATGATAATTTGAGTTCATTTTTTAATTCTTCAATTAACTAGGTGAACTCCCACTCAAAACAACATCCCTCGCATTGTCTTAGTGATTACACGAACCAAATCCACTACACCAAGTCCGATCATCACGAGAAAAGATGTAGCTTCAAAGGCGAACACTCAAAGTGTTCATCATATCATTCATATGACTCATGCTCTACCTTTCGGTATCCCGTGTTCCGAGACCATGTCTGTACATGCTAGGCTCGTCAAGGCAACCTTAGTATCCGCGTGTGCAAATCTGGCTTGCACCCGTTGTATGCACATGTAGAGTCTATCACACCCGATCATCACGAGATGCTTCAAACGATAAGTCTTAGCAACGGTGCATACTAAGGATGAACACTTTATTATCTTGATATTTAGTGAGAGGGATCATCTTATAATGCTACCGTCGCGATCTAAGCAAGATAAGATGCATAAAGGATTAACATCACATGCAATTCATAATATGTGATATGATATGGCCTTTCTTCTTGTGCTTTTGATCTCCATCTCCAAAGCACATGAGCATGATCTCCATCATCACCAGCATTGCACCAAGGTCCATGGCACCGCTTCATGGTTGTCCATCACTTATAGCTACTATAACAACTACTTGAAATAAAGCTATTACATGATGAATAGACACGCAGGTCTTTAACAAAAATTAAAGACAACCATTAGGCTCCTGCCGGTTGCCATAATACAACAATGAACATCTCATACATCAAATATAATCATCATCACATCATGGCCATATCACATCACCAAACCCCTGCAAAAACAAGTTAGACGCCTCTAATTTGGTTTGCATATTTTACGTGGTTTAGGGTTTTCGAGTAAGATCCAATCTACCTACGAACATGAACCACAACGGTGATACTAGTGTTGACAATAGAAAGTGCAAATTGTAATCTTCACTATGGTGGGAGAGACAGACACCCGCAAAGCCACTTATGCAATACAAGTTGCATGTCAAGCGTGGAGCAAGTCTCATGAGACGCGGTCATGTAAAGTTAGCCCGGCCGCTTCATCCCACCATCCCGCAAGATGCAAAGTACACAAACTAAAGCAACAAAAGCATCAACGCCCACAAAACCATTGTGTTCTACTCGTGCAACAGATCTGCATAGACATGGCTCTGATACACTGATGGGGTTCAGCATAGAAAACAAAAATTTTCCTACCGTGAAGACGAATAAATCCAAGATCTAATCTATGGAACACCCAAGATCTAATCTACAAGATCGAAGCAACGAGATTGATAATATACTAACCCTTGATGATTTCCAAAGCCTACGAGATCAGATCTCGTTGTTGATGTAGACGATCATCCCCGTGCCGCAATCCGGCCATCCGTACTCGGTCGCGTGTACTGTCGATGAAGCCCTTCCCTCTCCCTGTTCCAGCGGGCAGCGGAGGTGTGGTAGATCCCCTCGGAATCCCAGCAGCACGACGGCGTGGTGGTGGTGGTGGAGGAGAAAAGCTGCAGGGCTTCGCCAAGCCGGAACAGCTCTATGGAGGAGAGAGGGGGCGGCCAGAACTTGCTGTGGAAGGGGTGAACGCCCCCCTGCCCCCTCCCCTCTTTATAGGGGGGGAGGTCGGTTTGGGTGGCCCCCCAATGCCCCAAACCCATCTAGGGCCGGCGGCCAAAGGGGGGAGGGGGAATTCTTCCCCCCCAAGTTGATCCCCCCTAGGGTTTTGGGGAAAACCCTAGGGTTGGCCGGCCTGGGCCTTGAGGGGCATGTGCCCCTGGCCCATTAGGCTAGGGTGCACCCCCTCGGCCCATGCTAGGCCTCCTAGGGTCGTGGGCCCACTGGTGGGACCCCCGGAACCTTCTAGAACCTTCCCGGTCTTTCACCGGAAAAATCCGAACTTTTCCGAAACCTAGAAATCAACTTTCCTTATATGAATCTTATTCTCCGGACCATTCCGGACCTCCTCGTGATGTCCTGGATCCCATCCGAGACTCCGAACAAACTTCGTCTCCATACCATATTCCATATCTACTTATGCGACATCGAACCTTAAGCGCACACCCTACGGTTCGCGAACTATGCATACATGGTCGAGACCTCTCCGAGCAATAACCAATAGCGGGATCCGGAGATCCATAATGGCTCCCACATATTCAACGATGACTTAGTGATCGATTGAACCATTTACATACGATGCCAATTCCCTTTGTCACGCGATATTTTACTTGTCCGAGGTTCGATCATCGGTATCTCCATACCTTGTTCAACCTCGTTACCGACAAGTACTCTTTACTCGTACCGTGGTATGTGATCTCTTATGAACCATTCATATGCTTGCAAGCTAATCAGATGACATTCCACCGAGAGGGCCCAGAGTATATCTATCCGTCATCGGATGGACAAATCCCACTATTGATCCATATGCCTCAACTCACACTTTCCGAATACTTAATCCCACCTTTATTGTCACCCATTTACGCAATGACATTTGATGTAATCAAAGTACCCTTTCGGTGTAAGTGATTTACATGATCTCATGGTCGAAGGACTAGGGCAACTATGTATCGAAAGCTTATAGCAAATTGAACTTAATGACTTGATCTTATGCTACGCTCATTTGGGTGTGTGTCCATTATATCATTCACTTAATGACATAACCTTGTTATTAATAACATCCAATGTTCATGATCACGAAACCATGATCATCCAATGGTTCGCGTTTCTTCCGCAGGAAGAAGAAAGACAAAAACTTTCTCAATGTGACGAAGGCTCCTCCTCCCAGGCGTCGACGGGCAGGGTAGCCTGGGACAAGCCTCTCGTACGGGCGCTAAACATCGTTAATGAGCATTCACCGACGAGAAGGCCGCATAGAGGCCGTGTGGCTGGCGCCGGTACAGGCTACAAGCATGGTCACTATGGCTTGTCGTCTGCGGACGATAAAAATGCGCGCAGTGAGAGGAAGCAGCGGGAGGCGGAGGAAATGAGGGAGTCAATCCTAGCCGAAGTCCAAGCTGGTTTGGTACCGCAACTGGTACCACAACTCAAAGCTACGCTCGTACCTGAAGTCAAAGCTGAAGTCGCCGCTTCAGTCCAAGCAGATTTCAACGCTCTACACGCGTGGTATGAGGGTGGCAAACAAGGCCCCCCCCCGAAAATGCAAGTGGTTAGCTTCGACGGCAGCAACTCGATGGCGCCGCCGTCTGCCGGCAATGACAATGTTATAATGGAGACTCCTCCGGCCGCCGGCAATGTCGCTGGTGCTAGGGATTCACCGTCCATGCCGGGTAGCAGCCCCTCCGTCACTTGCACGCCCGCCGCCGCATGTGCCGGCCCGTCGACATTAGCCGAGCTCAACGCCCTCACGGTAATTAACCCATGTGTACATCAAGTTAATATATTAGTTTCGTCATCCTTGCCCTCTCTCTAACGCCATACACATGTTCTCGCAGGCGCTCTCAACGCCATGCACCTTCCTGATGAGAGTAAACGGCGAACTCAAAGACGTCGCGAGGGGGTCCATCCTTCGGCCCCTGGATAAGAAGTGGCACACACGAGATATGGAGGATGACGTTTACCGGGTTGAAGTGGATCGGGCGTTACCGGGCTATGAGGATTTGTTTCCTCCTAATCAACCGCATGGTGCCGATGACGAAGACCCGTTGAATCTTGCCTCACTGAAGGGTTGGGTACTGCTATGGCCGAAGACCCTAATTAGGATCAACACCTACTCGGGGTCGACGGCAAGCAAAGACAAGCACCTTGCGGCGCCACAGGTCAGCGTCCCTCCACGACAGCCAGCGGCGCCGGTGGTCAGCGCCCCACCACAACGGCCAGCTGCACAAGAGGTCAGCGCCCCACCACAACAGCCAGCGGCGCCGGTGGTCAGCGCCCCACCACAACAGCCAGCGGCGCCAGAGGCCGAGGAATACGAACGTGAAGACTTCCAATGGGATATTCCTACGTCTTCACAAGTTGTCCATGAGGATGCGCCGGCCCCGAAATATGGGTGCTCCAAGAAGCTGTTCGATTCTCAAGAAACGGCTGAGGAGGAAAATCCTGAGGAGGTCGCCGCCGCCACCGTCAAGAAGATGCTGAGCCCTAACACACTCCGTGCTACGGTTACGGCGGTGGGAGATGGTCCAGTACTACAACCCAAGAAGAGGAAGAGGCCAGCTAAGAAGGACGCCAAAGACAAGGCGGCGGCCAAAGACAAGGACAAGGTGGCACTCCTTGACAAGTTGCCAAACAATTGGCGACCTCTGCATCACTTGGGTGAACCGATGCTGCCGGAGCATGTCCTCAACCTACTCACCGGGGATATGGCGAGCTTGCATAACCAAGTCCAGTATTTGGAGAGGCAGCTTCTCAAATCAAAAAATCCTAGTTACCCTCTCTTCGTGGCGAAGGTGCCAACTGGCATGAACTTCGTCGAGAAGTACCCCGCGGACTTGTGCTTCATCCGGTTCAATGACATCTTCAGCATCTATCGCATGCAAATGCTCCACTTTAGTGTGGTTCGCCTAGTTGCTCTTAGCTTGTCTTCCCAGATCGTTAAGGAGGGGACGCCGACCATCGCGATAATGGACCCCTTCTATATGCGGGAGAGCATCATCTGCAACGCTGGGGATCGGGCGATTGCCACACGGCAGGTCGAGGATTTCATGCTGGCGAACATTAAGAAGGGCGCCATTCTCATCCCTTACTTCCCCGAGTAAGTAATCACTCGCTAGTCCCCATCACCATTCTATCCTATATCTCCATTTGCATTTCCAAAGGTTAATCCGTGTGTTTTCCGCAGAGACATGTACTGCACCCTCATCGTCGTGCACCCGCAACACTCGCATGCAGTCTATCTCGACTCGGGTAGGGACAAGAAGAAAGACTACACCAACATCAGGGCCCTTCTCAATGATGCTCTCACCGGCTTCGCCAACAAGGCAGGCCCCCTCAAAGTAGAGAGGAAATCCCGAGGAGGCTTGGTCTTAACCCACACAACCAACTTCCCCTGCCTCAGGCAGTCGAAGCAAGACAATGGGATGGACGCGTGGTACGCCATCCTTCAGATGCAGGAGTACATAAAGTACGCAGATGACATGTTGCTGCCAGAGAGTCTCAGAGAGAGGTTTGTAAACATGGCGGATGCCCCTGATAGAGAGATTAGAAAGAACTGGAGTCGCATCCAGCAGTTCATTTGCACGGTAATCGTGCATGATGTCAACAAAAGGTCTGGCGAGTTCTTCTACGGCTACGGTCTACCACCTAATGACGAGATAGAACTCCGCTTGGAGATGTCGCGTGATGAGAGGCCGTTCAACACGCTTGAGGGCTGCCGTCCATTCCCCCCTAGGCGTACAACCTGATCCTACGACGGGAACAATATTGCTACAGCTTGAACGATATGTCTTTGAACTTCCGTATTGTAATACTTGCTACATATTCCCATAGAATCGACTTGTTGCTTTTATTTAGTTGTATGGATGTGCATGTGAACATGTGTCTATAGTTTCATTTACTTTGCTATATATTTCAAGATTATGGCGTAGATACCTTAATAATTATTTGCATTTACTCGACCCCTACTTGCCTCGTATTTGGAGTTCGCCGATGATTAGAATGTTCGGTCACTAGTACACTCGGGGGTGGAGCCAGTGAGCCTTGGTGCGATGGCCACAAGTATCAATCTATTGTGCATCCTACCTAGCCTCACTGACTCCATCCCTGGATGTTAATATGTGTTTCGACCGACAAATTATGAGGCACGCTATTTAATTCGTACTACTTGTCTTTTATTTGAGTTCGCACTTCTTAATTGCATTGGCCGATGATTAAAATGTTTGGTCACTTGTACACTCCGGGGTGGGGCCAGTGAGGCTTGGTGTGATGGCCACAAATATCAATCTATTGTGCATCCTACCTAGCCTCGCTGACCCCATCCCTGTATGTTATTATTTATTTCGACCAACAAAGTATGAGGCACATGCTATTTAGTTCATACTACTTGTCTTTTATTTGAGTTCGCACTTGTTCATTGCATTGGTACTAACGTTTTATTTGTCTTGTGCATGGAGATGCCGACGACATATGTCGTGTACAAGGGGAGGGTTCCTGGAGTCTACGACGACTGGGAGGACTGTCGGAGACAGGTGCACCGCTTCAGCGGCAACAGCTACAAGGGATACCCCACTAGGGTGGAGGCGGAAGGAAGATACGCCCGTTATCTAGCGGGAGAGATGAGGGACATGAGGAGGAACCGGATGAAGACCATGGCCTTCGTGATGATGGTCATCGTGACCATGTTGGTCATGTTCTATGTGATCGTAGTTTAGGTTAGTAGCTACATTGGGAGGTGTATGACGACACTTGTGACGACTATGTACCGAGACTTCTAACTTTGTGAAACTTCGTCCGGTGTTGCATATGCACATGTGTTGTATGAATCAACGAGACTTGCGTATTTGTGTATTGATACCGAAATGAAACTTGGCTCTCTATGTGCTTCTCATATTGCATGTACTGCTGTCTAAATGTGAACTGTTATATACTGCTATATAAATATGCAAATATGAATTGTTATATGCTGGAAAAAGCGCGAAATTGAATTTTCGAATATTACTGCCGGCGCACCTCAATGCCCTTCTGCCGGCGCACATCTCACGCGCCAGTGCTGGAAGCTCTACTGCCGGCGCAGTGGCACGTGCGCCGGTGGAACAAGACCTTTGCCGGCGAAGCACCGCTGGTGCGCCTCAAGATCTCTTATGCGCCCACTGCTCATTGCGGGATAGTCTTATCACCGGCAGGCGTTTTTAGGTAAAATTAGGTGAGGTTTTCCCTTGTAGTATATGCTCAACTCACACTTTCCGAATACTTAATCCCACCTTTATTGTCACCCATTTACGCAATGACGTTTGATGTAATCAAAGTACCTTTCCGGTGTAAGTGATTTACATGATCTCATGGTCGAAGGACTAGGCAACTATGTATCGAAAGCTTATAGCAAATTGAACTTAATGACTTGATCTTATGCTACGCTCATTTGGGTGTGTGTCCATTATATCATTCACTTAATGACATAACCTTGTTATTAATAACATCCAATGTTCATGATCACGAAACCATGATCATCCATTAATCAACAAGCTAGTTATACAAGAGGCTTACTAGGGACTCCTTGTTGTTTACATAACACACATGTATCAATGTTTTTGTTAATACAATTATAGCATGGTATGCAAACATTATCATAAACAAAAAGATATAATAATAACCATTTATTATTGCCTCTTGGGCATATCTCCAACATCACTACCATTCCCCGCGGTTGTCCCGATTGGCACTGGGCCATTGGTTCCTGGACAGCGACATGTGTACAACTTGTAAGATCATAAACAACGAATATCTTCATGAATCAATAACATGTTCAGATCTGAGATCATGGCACTGGCCCTAGTGACAAGCATTAAGCATAACAAGTTGCAAACAATATCATAAAAGTGACATCTACGGATACTAGGCACTATGCCCTAACAATCTTATGACTATTACATGACCATTCTCATCCAATCCCTACCATCCCCTTCAGCCTACAAGCGGGGGAATTACTCACACATGGATGGGGAAACATGGCTGGTCGATGGAGAGGCGTTGGTGGTGATGGCGGTGAAGATCTCCTCCACCCCGTCCCGGCGGAGTGCCAGAACGGAGACTTCTGGCTCCCGAGACGGAGTTTCGCGATGTGGCGGCTCTCGGAGGGTTTGGCGACTTCGACTTCTCTCCCCGTGCGTTTTTAGGTCGAGGGCGATAAGTAGTCCGAAGGAGGGCACGGGGGCTGGCCAGGGGCACACACTGGGGCCACGCGGCCCTCCAGGGCCGCGCCGGCCTAGTGTGGGGCCTCGTGCCCCCACTCTTACCCTTTTGGCTCCGCCAATATTCGGGAAAATAGGGCCTTCGTATAAATTCCGAGGTTTTTCCGAAAGTTGGATTTCTGCACAAAAACGAGACACCTTCTGCTGAAAACAGCGTCCGTGTTAGTTGTATCCAAAATACACAAATTAGAGGCAAAATAATAGCAAAAGTGTTCGGAAAGTAGATACGTTTGGACGTATCAACTCCCCCAAGCTTAGCTTATTGCTTGTCCTCAAGCAATTCAGTTAACAACTGAGCGATAAAAGAACTTTCACGAACACATTTGCTCATATGATGTATATATTCTCATGCTATGGCTAATACTTAAGCAGTTCATAATGAGATACATGCAAATAAGATCATCCAACAGCTATGTCAATCATGGAGAGGTACCAACAATTAATAATAAGCATCATGAATCATGTATATAAGCAGGATTGCAATGTTCATAAGAGAGTATGATAAAGTGGTATCTCGCTTGCCCGTATTTGATCGGCAAAACATAAATGCCGAGGCACCTCTGGAGTTCATAGAAAGACTAGAAGTAGTGATTGTCAAAGATAAAAGCATCAAAGTTATACCACAATCAATCATATTTTGAGACAAGCATATTATACTAAGAATGACAGTGCTCTCAAGATAGTGCTCGAAGAAAGAATGGAGACACAACGTAAAAGTAAAAGATTGACCCTTCGCAGAGGGAAGCAGGGATTAACATGCGCTAGAGCTTTTCATTTTTAAAACAGGAGTAAAATTATTTTGAGAGGTGCTTGTTGTTGTCAACGAATGGTAATGGGTACACTAACTACCTCATCAACCGGACTCCCAAGAGCGGCTCCCATGAATTATTTGTATGTTTATGTGGCACTCCTTCCAACCTTTCTTACACAAACCATGGCTAACCGAATCCTCGGGTGCCTGCCAACAATCACATACCATGAAGGAGTGCCTTTTATTTAAGTTTTATTATGATGATGACACTCCCCCAACCTTTGCTTACACAAGCCATGGCTAACCGAATCCTTCGGGTGCCGTCCAACAATCACAAACCATGGAGGAGTGCCTATTTAAGTTAATTAATTCGGGACTGGGAATCCCATTGCACTCTTTGCAAAATTATTGGATAAGCGGATGTGCCACTAGTCCATATGAGAGTCCGTCAAAAGTAAATGACAAGGTTGAAAGCTAAACACCACATACTTCCTCATGAGCTATGAAACATTAACACAAATTGAGAAGCATTTTGAAAGTTTTAAAGGTAGCGCATGAGAATTTACTTGGAATGGTTTGAAATGCCATGCATAGGTATTTATGGTGGACACTTTGGAACAACTTGGTTTTCAGGTGTTTGGAAGCACGAGCGGCGTTCCCGCTCGTACAAGTGAAGGCTAGCAAAGACTAGGAAGCGACAAATCAAGAGAGCAGTAACTGTCATAATCATGCTTGCGGCAAAATAAATTAACGGAGGCATAAAAGTGATACAAGAACTCTGAAGCAATATAAATCATCGAGGCTTAATTGACTTTTTGTTCAGTCATATGCATGCGTGAGCATGTGCCAAGTCGATATAAATGAATTATTCAGAGGAGGAAATAGCAGATTGCAGAGTCTAAAGGAAATAGCTTCAATACACACAATGGCGCAGTGTTACACTGGCCGGAGTATGAGTGCCTTTTACCGTTCCTCCCCACGGCGCTAAAAGTGCTTGATGTCTACGGTGCTTCTATTCTTGTAGACAGTGTTGGGCCTCCAAGAGCATAGGTTTGTAGAACAGCAGCAAGTTTCCTTAAGTGGATTACCCAAGGTTTATCGAACTCGGGGAGGAAGAGGTCAAAGATATCCCTCTCATGCAACCCTGCAACCACAAAGCAAGAAGTCTCTTGTGTCCCCAACACACCTAATAGGTGCACTTCGGCGAAGAGATAGTGAAATACAAGTGGTATGAATGAATATGAGCAGTAGTACGGCGCCAGAAAATAGCTTCTAAGTGCGTTGATGGTATAATATTGCAGGAAGTAAACAAGCAGTAGTAACCCAGAACACAGTAACAAGCAGTGATAGCGTATTTAGAACAAGGCCTGGGATTAGACTTTCACTAGTGGACACTCTCAACATTGATCACATAACAATAGATAAATGCATACTCTACACTCTCTTGTTGGATGATGAACACATTGCGTAGGATTACACGAACCCTCAATGCCGGAGTTAACAAGCTCCACAATTAGATGTTCATATTTAAATAACCTTAGAGTGTAAGATAGATCAATACGACTAAACCAAGTACTAACATAGCATGCACACTGTCACCTTCACGCTTATGTAGGAGGAATAATACACATCAATACTATCATAGCAATAGTTAACTTCGCAATCTACAAGAGATCATGATCATAGCATAAACCAAGTACTAACACGGATGCACACACTGTCACCATTACATCGTGCAGGAGGAATAAAATACTTTAATAACATCACTAGAGTAGCACATAGATAAATTGTGATACAAAACACATTGCAATCATAAAGAGATATAAATAAGCACTTCACTATGCCATTCATAACAGTGAATAAGTATTCTGTGAAATATAGCCTAAGAGACCCACACGGTGCACACACTGTCACCTTTACACACGTGGGACAAGGAGTCTCCGGAGATCACATAAGTAAAACTCACTTGACTAGCATAATGACATCTAGATTACAAGCATCATCATATGAATCTCAATCATGTAAGGCAGCTCATGAGATTATTGTATTGAAGTACATAGGAGAGAGATGAACCACATAGCTACCGGCACAGCCCGAGCCTCGATGGAGAACTACTCCTCTTCATGGGAGCAGCAGCGTTGATGAATGGCGGTGGAGATGGCAGCGGTGTCGATGGGAAGCCTTCCGGGGGCACTTCCCCGTCCGGCGGGGTGCCTGAACAGACTCTGTCCCCGCATCTTGGCTTCGCGATGGCGGCTCGGGAAGGTTTCGCGTACCGTGGCTTCCTCCGTAAGGGTTTTTAGGTCAGGACCTTAAATAGGCGAAAGGGGAGCCTCGGAGGGGGGGCCACCACACCATAGCGGCGCGGCCCCCTCGGCCGCGCCAAGGTGTGGTGTGGGCCCCGTGGCTTCCCTCGCGGCTCGGTGTTCGGATGGTTCGGGAAAAATAGGAACCCGGGCGTTGATTTCGTCCGATTCCGAGAATATTTCGTTAGGATTTCTGAAAAAAAATCACAGAGGAACTGCACTTCGGCATCTTGTTAATAGGTTAGTTCCGAAAATGCACAAATATGACATAAAGTGTGCATAAAACATGTAGGTATCATCAATAAAGTAGCATGGAACATAAGAAATTATCGATACGTTGGAGACGTATCGCATCCAAGCTTAGTTCTGCTCGTCCCGAGCAGGTAAAACGATAACAAAGATAATTTAGTGACATGCCATCATAATCTTGATCATACTATTTGTAAACATATGTAATGAATGCAGCGATCAAAACAATGGTAATGACATGAGTAAACAACTGAATCATAAAGCAATGACTTTTCATGAATAGCACTTCAAAACAAGCGTCAATAAGTCTTGCATAGGAGTTAACTCATAAAGCAATAAATCAAAGTAAAGGTGTTGAAACAACACAAAGGAAGATTAAGTTTCAGCGGTTGCTTTCAACTTATAACATGTATATCTCATGGATATTGTCAACATAAAGTAATATAACAAGTGCAATATGCAAGTATGTAGGAATCAATGCACAGTTCACACAAGTGTTTGCTTCTTAAGGTGGAGAGAGATAGGTGAACTGACTCAACATAAAAGTAAAAGAAAGGTCCTTCAAAGAGGAAAGCATCGATTGTTGTATTTGTGCTAGAGCTTTTATTTTGAAAACATGAAACAATTTTGTCAACGGTAGTAATAAAGCATATGAGTTATGTAAATTATATCTTACAAGTTGCAAGCCTCATGCATAGTGTACTAATAGTGTCCGCACCTCGTCCTACTTAGCTTGGACTACCGGATCTTTGCATGCCATGTTTCAACCAAGTGTCACAAAGGGGTACCTCCATGCCTGTACAAAGGTCTAAGGAGAATGCTCGCATTTTGGATTTCTCGCTTTTGATTATTCTCAACTTAGACATCCATACCGGGACAACATGGACAACAGATAATGGACTCCTCTTAAATGCATAAGCACGTAGCAATGATTATTATTCTCATATGAGATTGAGGATATATGTCCAAAACTGAAACTTCAACCATGATTCATGGCTTTAGTTAGCGGCCCAATGTTCTTCTCTAACAATTTTGCATGCTCCAACCACTAAAATGATAGATCCTTCAGACAAGACGGACATGCATAGCAACTCACATGATATTCAACAATAGTTGATGGCGTTCCCAGAAGCATGGTTATCGCACAACAAGCAACTTAATAAAAGATAAAGTGCATAAGTACATATTCAATACTACGATAGTTTTTAAGGCTATTTTGTCCCATGAGCTATATATTGCAAAGGTGAATGATGGAATTTTAAAGGTAGCACTCAAGCAATTTACTTTGGAATGGCGGAGAAATACCATGTAGTAGGTAGGTATGGTGGACACAAATGGCATAGTAGTTGGCTCAAGGATTTTGGATGCATGAGAAGTATTCCCTCTCGATACAAGGTTTAGGCTAGCAAGGTTATTTGAAGCAAACTCAAGGATGAACCGGTGCAGCAAAACTCACATAAAAGACATATTGTAAACATTATAAGACTCTACACCATCTTCCTTGTTGTTCAAACTCAATACTAGAAATTATCTAGACCTTAGAGAGACCAATTATGCAAACCAAATTTTAGCATGCTCTATGTATTTCTTCACTAATAGGTGCAAAGTATATGATGCAAGAGCTTAAACATGAGCACAACAATTGACAAGTATCACATTATCCAAGACATTTTAGAATTACTACATGTAGCATTTTTCCAATTCCAACCATATAACAATATAACGAAGAGGAAACTTCGCCATGAATATTATGAGCTAAGAACACATATGTTCATACGAACCAGCGGAGCGTGTCTCTCTCCCACACAAGGATGAACTTATTCAGAGAACTAAGATAACAAAACAAAAACAAAAATAAAAGCACACAGACGCTCCAAGTAAAGTACATAAGATGTGACCGAATAAAAATATAGTTTCAAGAGAAGGAACCGATACTTTGTCGATGAAGAAGGGGATGCCTTGGGCATCCCCAAGCGAGTCTCTTCTGAAATATGCAGGGATGAACCACGGGGCATCCCCAAGCTTAGAGCTTTCACTCCTCTTGATCATAGTATATCATACTCCTCTCTTGACTCTTGAAAACTTCCTTCACACCAAACTTCAAGCAAACTCATTAGAGGGTTAGTGCATAATCAAAAATTCACATGTTCAGAGGTGACACAATCATTCTTTACACTTCTGGACATTGCATAAAGCTACTGGACATTAATGGATCAAAGAAATTCATCCAACATAGCAAATACGGCAATGCGAAATAAAAGGCAGAATCTGTCAAAAACAGAACAGTCCGTAAAGACGAATTTAAAGATGGCACCAGACTTGCTCAAATGGAAAAACTCAAAACTAATGAAAGTTGCGTATATCTGAGGATCACGCTCGTAAATTGGCAGATTTTTAGAATTTTCTACAGAGAATTGTGCCCAGATTCGTGACAGACAGCAATGCTGTTTCTGCGCAGCGATCCCAAATATAACATCAACTTTGACATAGAAACTTTACTTGGCACAAAAACATGATAAGGAGAGGTTGCTACAGTAGTAAACAACTTTCAAGAATCAACAAAACAAAAATTGCTGTAGTAAAATAAACACATGGGTTATCTCCCAAGAAGTTCTTTCTTTATAGCCATTAAGATAGGCTCAGCAGTTTTAATGATGCACTCGCAAGAAATAGAAGTTGAAGCAAAAGAGAGCATCAAGAGGCAAATTCAAAACACATTTAAGTCTAACATGCTTCCTATGCATAGAAATCTTGTAAATAAACAAGTTCATGAAGAGCAAAGTAACAAGCATAGGAAGATAAAACAAGTGTAGCTTCAAAAATTTCAGCACATAGAGAGGTGTTTTAGTAATATGAAAATTTCTACAACCATATTTTCCTCTCTCATAATAACTTTCAGTAGCAACATGAGCAAACTCAACAATATAACTATCACATAAAGCATTCTTATCATGAGTCTCATGCATAAAATAATTACTACTCCCAACATAAGCATAGTCATTCTTATTAATTGTAGTGGGAGCAAATTCAACAAAGTAGCTATCAAATATAGGAGGTATATTGTAATCATAATCAAATTTATCCTCCATAACAGGTGGTAACAAAAGACTACTATCATTATAATCATCATAAATGGGAGGCAAAGTATCATCAAAGTAAATTTTCTCCTCAATGCTTGGGGGACTAAAAATATCATGCTCATCAAAGCCAGCTTCCCCAAGCTTAGAATTTTCCATATCATTAACAAAAATGGTGTTCAAAGCATTCATATTAATATGTTCCATGGGTTTTTTAATTTTCGCATCAAACCATCCATGTCTTAAATCAGGAAATAGAATAAAAAGGTCATTGTTGTTCATTATGCCCAACTAGTGTAAACAAGAAACCAAATGTCGCAATTGCAGAGTCTAAAGGAAATAGCTTCGAGTACACACACAATGGCGCCAGAAAGTACTGTTACCTAGAACCGGAGTATGAGTGCCTTTTACCGTTCCTCCCCGGCAACGGCGCCAGAAAAGTGCTTGATGTCTACGGTGCTTCTATTCTTGTAGACAGTGTTGGGCCTCCAAGAGCAGAGGTTTGTAGAACAGCAGCAAGTTTCCCTTAAGTGGATTACCCAAGGTTTATCGAACTCGGAGGAAGAGGTCAAAGATATCCCTCTCATGCAACCCCGCAACCACAAAGCAAGAAGTCTCTTGTGTCCCAACACACCTAATAGGTGCACTAGTTCGGCGAAGAGATAGTGAAATACAAGTGGTATGAATGAATATGAGCAGTAGTACGGCGAGAAAATAGCTTGCTGGCGTGCAGTTGATGGTAGTAATATTGCAGGAAGTAAACAAACAGTAGTAACTCAGTAACACAAACAAGCAGCGATAGCGATTTAGGAACAAGGCCTAGGGATTAGACTTTCACTAGTGGACACTCTCAACATTGATCACATAACAGAATAGATAAATGCATACTCTACACTCTCTTGTTGGATGATGAACACATTGCGTAGGATTACACGAACCCTCAATGCCGGAGTTAACAAGCTCCACAATTAGATGTTCATATTTAAATAACCTTAGAGTGTAAGATAGATCAAACGACTAAACCAAGTACTAACATAGCATGCACACTGTCACCTTCATGCTTATGTAGGAGGAATAATACACATCAATACTATCATAGCAATAGTTAACTTCGCAATCTACAAGAGATCATGATCATAGCATAAACCAAGTACTAACACGAATGCACACACTGTCACCATTACATCGTGCAGGAGGAATAAACTACTTTAATAACATCACTAGAGTAGCACATAGATAAATTGTGATACAAAACACATTGCAATCATAAAGAGATATAAATAAGCACTTCACTATGCCATTCATAACAGTGAATAAGTATTCTGTGAAATATAGCCTAAGAGACCCACACGGTGCACACACTGTCACCTTTACACACGTGGGACAAGGAGTCTCCGGAGATCACATAAGTAAAACTCACTTGACTAGCATAATGACATCTAGATTACAAGCATCATCATATGAATCTCAATCATGTAAGGCAGCTCATGAGATTATTGTATTGAAGTACATAGGAGAGAGATGAACCACATAGCTACCGGTACAGCCCCGAGCCTCGATGGAGAACTACTCCTCCTCATGGGAGCAGCAGCGTTGATGAAGATGGCGGTGGAGATGGCAGCGGTGTCGATGGAGAAGCCCTGGGGCACTTCCCCGTCGGCAGGGTGCCGGAACAGAGACTCCTGTCCCAGATCTTGGCTTCGCGATGGCGGCGGCTCGGAAGGTTTGCGTACCGTGGCTTCCTCCGTAAGGGTTTTTAGGTCAGGACCTTTAAATAGGCGAAAGGGGAGCCTCGGAGGGGCCTGGGGCCACCACACCATAGGGCGGCGCGCCCCCTCCGCGCCAGGTGGTGTGGGGCCCCGGGGCTTCCTCGCGGCTCTCGGGTGTTGGATGGTTCCGGGGAAAATAGGAACCCGGGCGTTGATTTCGTCCGATTCCGAGAATATTCGTTACTAGGATTTCTGAAACCAAAACAGCAGAGAAAACGAACTGGCACTTCGGCATCTTGTTAATAGGTTAGTTCCAGAAAATGCACAAATATGACATAAAGTGTGCATAAAACATGTAGGTATCATCAATAAAGTAGCATGGAACATAAGAAATTATCGATACGTTGGAGACGTATCAGTAACTAGAAATATTACTAGTATTCTCCCTACCCAGAATGCTAGTAGCAAGGTAATAAGCAAAATACTTAATGGCGGGGAGTTGAATGTTTCTTATCTTGCCGCGCTGAATGGTGCGGCAATCATCATTTGTAATTTCTCGATAGAGCTCCAGCAAAACCGGGGGTTGTCCTCAATCTTCTTCGCTGTACCTGCAGGGGCAATACCCAATGCAGCACAAAAATCCTTCAACTTCATAGTGACAGGAGTACCATAGATCTTGAATGCAACCGTCGGGTTGAAGTGCTTGTTGTTGAACTTGAAGCTTTCCACAAAGATTTTAGTGAGCATGTAGTATTGCTTCCCCTCATCCTCCATATAGGTGGTTAAACCCGCATTTCCGATGAGAGTCAAGAAATCATCCAATAACCCTGCATTGCTCAAAAATTCATAACATGGAAAAGATGAAGCATTAGGGTCTCCATTGCCCTCATCGAAGCTTGGTGCAATCACGTCCTCATTATAGGATCGTCTAATCCGAGTGGATGCCCTCGAGGGCCTCCCCGTGCTCGTCGTCTCTCCTTCGAACACCTCTCCAAAGTTGTAGTTGTTCATTTTCCTTTTCTGAAATTTTTCAACAATCATTATAAAATTTGATTTCAAGGTATATAATTGAGGGGAACTACTATAGGAACTTGCTAGAGTACTAAACATGCATCAAAACTAGTTTCTACCACTTAGAACAAGCATGCAAGCTCACTAAACATGTTATCTACAGCAGCAAAATATTCAAGATATACTCAACCAAACAAAATTCTAATTGGACAATCAAAGGAGTCACATACCAAGGAGCAAATGTGCCAAATTTCAGACAGAAATCTGGGCTGAGCAAAGAGATCGAGAAATCGCGAGTTCTTGAGCAGAAACGCGAGTGAGAGAAAGTGAGTACGAGTTTTTTCGGGAGAGAGAAGAGAATGAGTGAAAGAGATGATGGAGTGGGGCAAGGGGGACCCACACACCAGGGTGGCGCGCCCCCCTTGCTGGCCGCGCCGGCCTGTGGGGTGCCACCCTGGGGTGCCCCACTGGTCAGCCCCAGGTGCTCCCAGTGCCTCTTCGAAAAATAAGACTACCAGTATAATTTTTGTAAATTTTTGAGAACTTCGAAAAATGCACATTTCTGGGTGTTAAATTAATTATTACTGCGCAGGAAAATGATTTCCAAAATCTTAAACAACTAAAGCATATTGCAAAACAAAAAGTGCTACAGCAAGTAAAACAAATGGAGGGAGAAAGAAAGAAAGAAATGTTGTTTAGCTCTCTTATGCATTAAAATATACTTGTTAACAAGGTTGATCAAGTCTTGCTACCAAATAAATTTTATATGACATAAGAAGAAATAAACCTCAAATCAATCATGTTACCTTATATTGAATTGATATGGATCCAATCACAAGAGTTTGATATTCTTCTTTAGGCTCATATATAGGACAATCAATGGATCCCACTTTGATAGTTTTCACATTAAAAATTGTATTAACTCCATATACTTTATCAATCCTCTTGGGAAAATAGACAGTATGTTCCTTATCATCAACATTGAAAGTAACCTTGCCTTTATTGCAATCAATAACAGCCCCTGCAGTATTAAGAAAGGGTCTTCCAAGAATAATAGACATATTATCATCTTCAGGCATTTCCAACACAACAAAATCAGTTAATATCAAGCAATGTTGAGTAACTTGAACAGGAACATTTTCACATACACCAATAGGAATAGCAGTAGATTTATCAGCCATTTGCAAAGATATATCGTTGGTATCAACTTATCTAAATCAAGTCTCTTATAAAGAGAAAAGGCATTACACTAACACCTGCTCCCAAATCACATAGAGCAGTTCTAACATAATTATTCTTGATAGAACAAGGAATAGTCGGTATACCTGGGTCTCCAAGCTTCTTCAGAACCTTACCATTGAAGGAGTAATTAGCGAGCATAGTGGAAATCTCCTCATTGGAAATTTTCCTTTTGTTAGAGACAATATCTTTCATATACTTTGAATAAGGAGGCAATTTAATAGCATCAGTCAAAGGGATTTGCAAAAATAAAGGTTTCATCCAATCACAAAATTTATTATAATGTTCCTTCTCCTTTGATTTCAGTTTCTTAGCAGGAAAAGGCATTGGCTTTTGAACCCAAGGTTCTCTTTCATTACCATGTTTCTCAGCAATAAAATCTTCTTTAGTGTACTTTTTATTTTTAGCATGCTTTTCAGGTTCTTCTTCAACCTCTTCTTTATCAGGAGTATCATTCTTATCATTATCTTTATCATGTTCATTACCACTTTTAGTTTCAGCATCAGAAATAGAAATACTATTAGGATCATTAACAGGTTCAGAGGATTCTACAACATTCTTATGTTTCTTTTTCTTTTTCTTAGATGGAGCACTAGTTTTAGTTAGTTGAGAATCTTGTTCAACTCTTTTGGGATGCCCTTCAGGATATAGAGGATCTTGGGTAGAAACACCACCTCTAGTTGTTACTTCATAAGCATGTTTTTCTTTAGAATTATTTCCCAACAAGTCATTTTGCACTTTAGTGAGTTGATCAATTTGAGTTTGAACCATATGAAAATGTTTAACAAGTATCTTAACATCATTGGAGGTTCTCTCCATAATATCATGCAATTCACTAATAGCTCGAGAATTTTCCATTAAATGATTCTCTACTCTCATATTAAAGTTTTCTTGCTTAACAATATAATTATCAAACTCATCTAAGCATTGAGCAGGAGGTTTTGAATACGGAATATCTTCCCTAGTAAAGCGTTGAAGAGAGTGTACCTCAATCATGGATGAAGGGGGAGTTATCTTACATAAATCTTCTATAGGAGGTAAATTCTTCACATCTTCAGGTTTAATACCCTTCTCTTTAAGAGACTTCTTGGCTTCCCTCATATCTTCATCATTTAATTTAATCATACCCCTCTTCTTCAATATCGGTGTCGGGGTTGGTTCAGGTGTAGACCAATCATCATGATTCCGGCCTATTTTAGCCAATAATTCTTCAAGTCATCTGGAGTTCTTTTCCGAAAACACAACCAACACAACTATCCAGGTATGCCCTAGACTCAATGGTTAGTCCACTATAAAATATATCAAGTAAATCATGCTTTTCCAAATCATGATCAGGCTGAGCTCTAATAAGAGAGCAAAATCTCGCCCAAGCCTCAGGCAATTTCTCTCCATCTTCCTGGTCAAAATTATAAATTCTCTGCAAAGCAATATGTTGAGCGCTAGCAGGAAAGTATTTTGAAAGAAAACATCACGCAAGTCAATTGGACTTCTAATAGAACCAGGAGGCAAATTATTATACCAAGTTTTAGCATCATCCTTTAATGAGAAAGGAAAAATTTTAGCAACAAAATAAGTACGCATCTTAACATCATCAGAAAACAAGCTACTCAGAGTAGATAACTCAATCATGTGTTCAACAGCACTTTCTTTTTCAGTACCACAAAAGGGTGTTTTCTCAACAATAGCTATATGAGATAGATCAAGAGAAAAATCATAATCTTTATCCTTAATGTTTATAGGAGATGTGGCAAATTTAGGATCAGGAGACAGTTTATATCTAACAGCATGTTCGCAAGCAACTTTTTAATTTTTCTTGCATCAGTAGTAGCATTGCATTTTTCAATAAAATCATCATCAAGCTCCACATAATCTTCATCAAGATCATCACTAGAATATTCAACAGACTCAGGTGAATTAACAGGTGTAGCAGCATTTTCATTAGGAGTTTCAGTATTTTCAATTTGCCTAGACCTAGCAATTGTAGCATCTAGAAAAGATCCTAACGAACCATCATTATCAAGCACAGCAGAAGCATCATCACAATTATAAGAGGAATTTTCAGATTCAGCAGAAGTACCAGCATTTGAAGCTTGTGGTGGTGAAACAAGTTTACTTATCACAGATGGTGAATCAAGAGCAGCAGAGGTACTAAGAGTTGTACCTTTTCTTGTAGTGGATGGTAATATGGCGATCTTAGTATCGCGAGGTTTACCCATGATGGAGACTTTGCAGCGAACAATATCAATCCAAGTGAACTTCCAAATAAAGCTA
This sequence comes from Lolium multiflorum, assembly GCA_030979885.1. Taxonomy (NCBI): domain Eukaryota; kingdom Viridiplantae; phylum Streptophyta; class Magnoliopsida; order Poales; family Poaceae; genus Lolium; species Lolium multiflorum. The sequence goes on along the minus strand of JAUUTY010000593.1, from coordinate 88,738 downwards.
TGCTCCCCGGCAACGGCAGCAGAAAATAGTCTTGATGACCCACAAGTATAGGGGATCGCAACAGTCTTCGAGGGAAGTATTACCTAATTTATTGATTCGACACAGGGAGACAAAGAATACTTGTAAGGCTTAACAGCGGAGTTGTCAATTCAGTGCACTGGAAACAGACTTGCTCGTAAGAGTTTATCAGTAATAACAGTTTATAAAGGAATAGTAAAATAACCAGCGGTGAAATAAAGACAACATAGTGATTATAGTAAACAGCAGGATTAAAATATTGTAGGCACAGGACGGATTAACGGGCGTTGCATGGATGAGAGAAACTCATATAATCAAAGCAGGGGCATTTGCAGATAATAATAAAACGGTATCCAAGTACTAATCAATCAATAGGCATGTGTTCCATATTTAGTTGTACGTGCTCGCAATGAGAAACTTGCACAACATCTTTTGTCCTACCAGCCGGTGGCAGCCGGGCCTCTAGGGAAACTACTGGAAATTAAGGTACTCCTTTTAATAGAGTACCGGAGCAAAGCATTAACACTCCATGAACACATGTGATCCTCACATCACTACCATTCCCTCCGGTTGTCCCGATTTCTGTCACTTCGGGGCCATTGGTTCCGGACAGCGACATGTGTATACAACTTGCAGGTAAGATCATAAACAACGAATATCTTCATGAATCAATAACATGTTCAGATCTGAGATCATGGCACTCGGGCCCTAGTGACAAGCATTAAGCATAACAAGTTGCAACAATATCATAAAAGTGACATCTACGGATACTAGGCACTATGCCCTAACAATCTTATGACTATTACATGACCAATCTCATCCAATCCCTACCATCCCCTTCAGCCTACAGCGGGGGAATTACTCACACATGGATGGGGAAACATGGCTGGTCGATGGAGAGGCGTTGGTGCGATGGCGGTGAAGATCTCCTCCAATTCCCCGTCCGGCGGAGTGCCGAACGGAGACTTCTGGCTCCCGAGACGGAGTTTCGCGATGTGGCGGCTCTCGGAGAGTTTCTGGCGACTTCGACTTCTCTCCTGTGCGTTTTTAGGTCGAGGGCGATAAGTAGTCCGAAGGAGGGCGTCGGGGGCCAGCCGAGGGGGCCACACACTAGGGCCGCGCGGGCCCCTCCTGGGCCGCGCCGGCCCCTCCTCGGCCGCGCCGGCCTAGTGTGTGGGGCCCTCGTGCCCCCACCTGGCTTGCCCTTCTGGCTCCGCCAATATTCTGGGAAAATAGGGCCTTCTGTATAAATTCCGAGGTTTTTCCTGAAAGTTGGATTTCTGCACAAAAACGAGACACCAGAGCAGTTCTGCTGAAAACAGCGTTAGTCCGTGTTAGTTGTATCCAAAATACACAAATTAGAGGCAAAACAATAGCAAAAGTGTTCGGGAAAGTAGATACGTTTTGGACGTATCAATGACCAAAGAAGAGCTGTTCATCATGCACCCTCTTTGTTGGATCAGTTTTCAGAGTTACCCCATGAACGAAAACACGGGATAATAACTACTTTCTAAAATTCTAGAACATGTTGAATAAAATTATATATTGTAGCATGCGAAAGCAATACTATTTATTCGCTGAAACTGAATGTGGCTTTTCATTTTGAGCATTTAATCTATAGTTTCAATCATGAAACGTCCTGACCTCTAAACCCTTTGCCTTGAAGATGTGGTTCATATCCAGAGATGCGATCATACACGTCATATTTTGTCCATGAACCTGCATTTTAATAGTGTTATAAGAAAATCAGATGCAGATTTTTTAGAGTAAAACAAAATTAAAGCACACTCCAAACCACCGTAACAAAGGTTTATCTGCAGTGCATAAATTTTTAATCTGAACAAAAATATCCCAACTCTCAAATACACTGTAGCTTGCAATGGATTTTAGTGTAGCCAGATAAAATTATTTTGGCGTCCCTGCAAAATTGTACATTGAGCATAAGTATCTGATCCATGGATCTGAATACTAATTATAAAGTGAAAAACACCGCAAATTTTAGCACAATGTTGGTCAATACGCCACTACAACAAATAGCCTTATAAAATTTTAGGCCTTTATCCGAACTATATTCCAACACATACACCCTTAATTTTGCTTGAGAAGATAAAATCATATAGCTCGTAAAAAAAGATAAAATCATATAGAGAAACACATGACACATTTTCTTGCCCCGTGGATTAAACCAGTACATGTATAGAGAAGGCACAGAAACGGTAAACCACGTGAACCAATGGTTCTTGATAAGTGAACGGAAGATTTCTCTTGCGATCACACATACACATATCCGTGTAATTGCACGATAGCATATAGCAAGGAAAAAAACATATATGTGAAAACAATAAACGTCATCCAAGTTGGTCACCTGAGACCTGACGATGCTTCCGTTGCACATCTTGTTTAGTCAGAACATATTGCTCAAACGTGTCGTTTATGGCCTAACTGATATTTATGCACAAAATCAATTGTTCTCTATATAGAACAATTTACAGCCACCAAGAGCTCCATACTCGATTAGATTTATATATCAAACATGCATCAAAAATAAGGGAGAGTACTGTAGAACAACTGACAATGTGATATACTACAAATACATGATAAAATGTATTTATGTTGGGCAGTACAAAAAAAATACCCATGGCTGGAGCGTATCGGCTGATATATATAGGCCCTAGCGGTTGTCGATCTTTGCATGAACTGGGATGTCGCCATTGACCGATGCAATTCCGAGCACCATTACGCACCGTCGTGGGTAACGATTTCAGACCATCTCTCCAGAACCTCCGCTATGTTGCGCTGCTAGCTGGAGACCTCAGTGACACTAGTAGGAAAACCATTATAGGTGGAAACCACCTCTGTGGCGCACCAAATGGCTCATGCGCCACAAAAATATTTCTGTGGCGCACCATTAAAATGCGCCATAAAAACATTGATGTTTCTGTGGCGCACGTGCAAGCATATGCGCCACAGAAGATGGAGATTCTGTGGCGCACGGTGAGTAGTGCGCCACAGAAAGTTCGTGGGACCCACGCTGGGTCCACCACTGCACATGGCCGAAGGAAATTCTGTGGCGCATGGTCCAGCGTGCGCCACAGAAAGTTAAGTTTCTGTGGCGCACGTTGGTCCATGCGCCACAGAATTTCCTGCGGGGACCACCCCCGGCTCACGCCACCATGATTCTGTGGCGCATGAGCTCATATGCGCCACAGAAGTTCATGTTTCTGTGGCGCATATCAGCTAATGCGCCACAGAAAGTGAATAGTAGATCTCACTTTTGGAGGCAGCTTTCCCCCTCTTTTCTTCCACCCACCACCCTTTCCATTCTTGTCTTCTCCAACCAGCTCGTGTTCCTCCTCTCTCCCACTCCATTTTGGTCATACTTTTCTCCATTGTTGATAGCTCTAAGCCTATTTTGTGGGCATATTTGTGAGGGGAAGCCACACCAACTTGTAGAGGGGTACTAAAAACCACAATTCTCTTTCCCTCCTCCTCCACTTTCCCTCTTGCATGGTCCATTGTTTTGTCTCCACCACCCCATCCTCTTGCTCCACCATGATGTTGGTAGATTTGTGAGAGGTTGAGTACTATTGGATGCATGTTTTGTGTGTATGGATGTTTTGTAGGTGAAGATTATTATCGCGCTCCCGGACGGTTTGCGGTGGCGAGAAGATGATGTTTATATGTGTTGAGCTTTGTGTTGTGGTTGAATGTTTGCTTGCGAAGAAGCTTATTTGTGTTGTTGGTTTGTGCCGGCGTGTGGTGCATGGATGTTTGCCGAAATGTTGATTCATTTCCATTTCGGCAAATTCTTGCACTAGCCATATGTCCCACTTTTAGGATAGGTCATGTCGAAATTTTCCGGCGATCATGCATGCATGTGTGTTTGTGCATGGTGTGTGTGGTTCTAATTAACTCTCTTTTGCTCTATATATGTATGATGCAGTCAACCATGGTCGTCCATATGAGGGAAGGACAAGTGGTTAGATACAAGGTGAACGCGAAGGCCGACATGGTTAGGAACAACATGACCCTGATAAGATGTCCGTGTCGAAAATGCGGACTCCGGCAGTGGATCGACCCTGATTCTGGACAACTGGAGGAACACCTGCTCAGGCGCGGTTTCATGCTCGGCTTCAACGAGGAGCCGGCGGCAAATGTTGGTCATGAAGAAGAGGCCGACATCGGGCGAGAAGACGAAGAGTCTCCCGAACATGGTGTTCATCATGAGGAAGGAGAGGGCGATGAAGGAGATGATGATGCCGGAGGAGATGGTGGTGGAGATGCCGAGAGCAAGCAGACGCCGCTAACGTCGGCCCTGCGGGACCCTCATGTTCAAGAGCTTCTCCTGAAGGACACGGGCAACGCCAAACCTGAAGCCAAGCTGGCGCAAATGGAGGTAGACGGGATGACTCCATTGTATCCAGGGTGCCGGCCCGAGGATACACGCTTGAGTGTAACGCTCGAGTGTCTGGAGATGAAGGCGGAACACAAATGGACCGACAGCAGCTTCAGCGATAACATGAAATCCTGGCATGCTCGTCTTCCCAAGGACAACACATTGCCGACAAGTATCGACGAGGCCAAGAAAGTAGTTTGCCCACTCGACCTACCGCACGTAAAGTACCACGCATGCATCAATGATTGTGCACTTTTTCGGAATGAGTACAAGGATAGAACCACATGTCCGGTGTGCGGCCAAGGACGGTACAAGAGAGGGAACAAGAAAGTTCCTCTGAAAGTTGTCTGGTACTTTCCTATCACTCCCCGTCTGCAGCGGTATTTCGTAGATCCTAAGGAAGCAAAGCTCATGCAATGGCACGCGGAAAGGGAGAAGCCCGCAGATGATCCGGAGAAGGGCAAGATCCTGACACACCCTGCAGACGCTAGCCAGTGGAATGCGTTGGACATTGAGTTCGCAGATGAGTTCGGGAGCGAACCGAGGAACATTCGTCTGGGCATGAGCACCGACGGACTCAATCCCTTTGGAAACCAGAGTAGCACGCATAGCACCTGGCCCGTGTTTGTATGGCCATACAACCTCCCCCCTGGCTGTGCACAAAGCAGCGGTACGTACACATGAGTATTCTTATTCAGGGGCCAAAACAACCGGGCGTGGACATGCATCTGTATCTCGGTCTGTTGAAAGAGGAGTTAGCCACGCTGTGGCAGACGCCGGCCCCTACTTGGGACGCGTACAAAAGAGATTATTTCCCTCTCAGAGCCGCATTGCTAACGACAGTGCAGGACTATCCTGGTTACGCATATGTATCGTGCCAGGTGAACCACGGATTCAAGGGATGTGTCAAGTGCATGGATAAGACCCCGCATCTGCAGCTGCCGAAGCCTCCCGGGTCTTGTAAAACTGTGTTCCAAGGGACTCGAATGTGGCTTCGCTTCGATCACCCGTGGAGAAAACGCAAGGATCTGTTCAACGGCGAAGAGGAGCTCGGAAGAGCCCCACGACCGAGGAGCGGCGAAGAAATATCCGAGCTTTTGGAAAATTGGGAAGAGTGCCCCGCGCCGGGAAAGAAGCGACCGCGGGAATCGCCGCTGCTGGGAGTATGGAAAGCGAGGTCTGTTTTCTGGGACCTGCCGTACTGGAAGGTCCTCCACACGCCCCATAGCCTCGATGTCATGCACATCACGAAAAACGTTACCGAGAGCCTACTTGGCACTCTGATGAACATGCCGGAGAGGACCAAGGATGGCCCGAAAGCAAGAACCGACCTGAAATTGCTTGGCCTCAAGAAAGAACTTCAGTACCCCACCGATAGTGATGATGATGATGAACAGACGGAAACGACTCAGGGTCACCACAAAAGGGCTAAGAAGAATGAGGTGGTGGTGCTTAAACCTGCCTGCTTCACTCTGAGCGAGGAGGAGCTCGAGAGGTTTTTCGAGTGCCTCCTAGGAGTAAAAGTTCCTCACGGTTACTCGGGGAAGATAAGCAGATATCTGGACGTAGCGAAGAAGAGGTTTAGCGGGATGAAGTCTCACGACTGTCACGTGCTGATGACACAGATACTTCCCGTTGCGATGCGAGGGATAATGGACGACCACGTCCGCGAGACGTTGTTTGGCCTCTGCAACTTCTTCGACGTCATCTCTAGGAAGTCCATCGGCGTTAAGCAGCTCAACAGGCTACAAGAAGAGATCGTCGAGATACTATGCGAGCTCGAGATTTACTTCCCGCCAGCGTTCTTCGACATCATGGTGCATCTGCTTGTCCATGTAGTGGATGACATCATCCACCTCGGGCCGACATTCCTGCACAACATGATGCCATTCGAAAGGTTGAACGGTGTCATCAAAGGATTCGTTCGCAACAGGGCCCGTCCAGATGGAAGCATAGCCAAGGGCTTTCTCACCTACGAGTGCATCTCCTTCTGCCAGAACTACCTAAGCACCGAGAACGAGGATGTCGGTCTGCCCACCAGGAAGCACGTCGGCAGGCTAGCAGGGTTTGGTCACCGCGAGGGCTACCGCGCAATGCATGTCGGCATCGCTGGTCGACACGCCGACTTTGACAGGGCACACCGAGTCGCGCTACAACACATAGAATTGGTCAGCCCTTGGGTGGATAAGCACAAAAGCTTAATCGAGCAGAAGTTCATCGACCTAGGACGGCCGAGGAAAACAGGGGACGTTACGAAAGAGCACAACTCCACCTTCACGGGGTGGTTAAAGAAAAGGCTACTGGAAAGTCCCGCACCGATGCCTTCTACTGAAGAGCAGAAACTCATATTCTCCCTGTCACAGGGACCCGGGCACAACGTAAGGACCTATCAGTCGTACGACATCAACGGCTATAGATTCTACACCGAGGAAAAGGACAAGAATAGCGAATATCAAAACTCAGGAGTAACTATGCTATCCTACACCGATGACAAGACTGATGTCAAGGAAAGATTCTACGGAAGGATCGAGGAGATTTGGGAACTCGACTACGTTGGAGTGACGATGCCGATGTTCCGTGTGAGATGGGCCAAGAGCGTCGAAAAAGATGGACTATATTTCACCACCATGGTTATACCCGATGCCAAATCGAAGACCCCCTCCGCGAAAAATGAGCCGTGGGTGCTCGCTAGCCAAGTTGACCAATGCTTCTTCATTACCGACCCGTCAAAGCCCAGCCGTGTGGTCGTGAGGAGGGGCAAGAGGAGCATCATCGGAATGGAAGGAGAAGCCGACAAGCAAGACATCGACAAGAACGGCGATCCGAAGATCGAAGAGGAATTTGACAAGTACTTCGACAAGCCTACTACTTATTCGAAAGTAAGAAGGAAGACCACCCTACCGGCTAAAGGTTGCCCGTACACGAGAAGAAATCTCAAGGTGGCCGGGCTAAAGTATTCAACAACCGCGATGAAGAAGGGCAAGAACATTGTCAAGAAACGCTAGCTAGCCACCGATCGGAACCGAGAAGTTCAATTGTGGCTTTTTTTGTGTACTATGTACTTTGGCAAAAACACATGTGTCTATATGTGTGTGTATATATGACACACAAGCATCCATACATGCATGTGTGTGTGGATGTGTGGTGATTTTTTTTGAATTATCTATATTAATTAACTTGCATAATTGAACCTTCATTTATTTCTTGGAATAATACACTAGGAATGTATTAAAGGAAATACTATTAAAAATTAATAAAACACTAGCTATATGATGCAGGGATTTAGAAATATGGCTAAGTGTGGAATTTCTGTGGCGCACTAAAGCCAACATGCGCCACAGAATCTTTAAATTCTGTGGCGCATGTTGGCTTTAGTGCGCCACAGAAATTCCACACTTAGTCATATTCCAACCCACACGGTTACTATATGGCCAAAATTCGTGGCGCACCACAGCCTACATGCGCCACAGAATTTCAAGATTCGTGGCGCATGTAGGCTGTGGTGCGCCACAGAATTTTCACACTTAGCCATATTCCGAGGGTTGCCCCCCTTCTTCCCCAACCGTCGTCACATTCTCTTCCCCAACCGCCGCCGCTCGCCGCTTCTCTCGCCTCCTCTCGCCGCCCGCGCCTGCCCGTCCGCTGTTGCTCGCCTAGAGGAGCCCGCCGCCGCGCCGCCGCTTGCCGCCTAGAGGAGCCGCCGCCCAACCCTAACCGCCGCCCGCGCCGCCGCCGCTGCTCGCCTAGGGAGCCCGCCGCCCGCGCCGGCCGGAGGGATCGGGAGGAGCAGAGGACACCGCCGCGCCAGGAGGAGCAGAGGACGCCACCCCCTCCCTCTCCCCTCCCCCCTGGTAATTCCCCTCCCCTCCCCCTGGTAATTCCCCCTCCCCTCTCCCTCCACTGCCATGCCCGATTAGGGTTTACTTAGCGAGGATTTGTTCATGAATAGGGATTTGTTCTGTTTACATTTGTGAAGTTGATCATTGCACTTTGTAATGCTTTAATTGCATGTGCACTGTTTGAGCCTTCTTAATAAGTTGCTTAAATTGAGGTCGTATGTTTATTCTCCAAGTAATTTAGATGATTCACTTGCAGCAGAGGTTAAAGGCACTGAATTTATACTGAATTTATGCTTGATGTTTGCTCTTGACAGTCACTGTTACTGACATGTTACTGACTTGTTGAGTAGCAGTAGCAGTAGCAGTTATAGAGGAAATAGAAATGGTTTATCAATGTTATTCTTAAATAATCAATACTACAAAATAAAATGCCCTGGTTAATTTAGTCAGAGAAGTGTAGCCTCCATGATCATTGCTTCCATGATCATCCCATAAGTGTAGCCTCCATGATCACTATTTGCCACTCCCACTGTATTTATGTTCATCTAGACAGAGGAAAAAAGAACCCAATTCTGTCGACCAAAGTGTAAAAATGCTCACAACAACAACAAAAAGAAGATCACAAAACAGCTCTAACTACCTAATTAAGCCAGATAGGATGCACACATTTCACCAATCAAATCAATATTTTGATATGCTACAGTACACTAAAATGGATATGCTACAGTTACTAACCAGAGAAGTAGGTTATCTAATATGCTACAGTTACTAACCAGAGAAGTGCCTTTGCTTATTTTATGAATGGTTTTTTCTCATACTTGGTTTTTTCTCAATGAGTAACAAGCAAGCAAGCAATGAGTAAATCAAGCAAGCAATGGTTTTTTCTCAAACTTGGTTTTTTCTCAATTACTAACCAGTATCTAAGCAAGCAAGCAAGCAATGAGTAAATCAATGGTTTTTTCTCATACTTGGCTGAAAACAGGTTCAAAATGTGTCAAAAGCAAGTACACACACTAACCAGAGATTTAAAAATAATCAGAGAAGTGTGCTGAGATGACATTTAAAAATAACCAGAGATGTGTATAATTGTATAATTGTTTACCTAACAGGGAGATTCACAAAAATAAAATAACTAAAGAGAATTGATCCAGGGGAGTAGTGGCAGTAGTTCTTGAAGCAAGAAGGCAGTAATTTGGTACAATTGTTTACCTAATTTGCTCTTTGTTTCTTCTTATTAAAATTAGAACTGAATCTATAGTGCATTGGTGTTGACAAACCATGCATTTTACAGTGAACTATAACCAGGACTGCAGCTGTTGCTTGGCTGTTGCAAACTGAATTATAAAATGAGCAAATAATATGAGCAAACAAAATTTCTAGCCATTTTCTGATAGGCTACAGTATTTCTGATATGCTACAGTACACACATTCTTTTTTTGGGTGCATTATAAAGTTGAGAATCAAGCATTGTATATTTTATTTTCATACTGTTGGAGGCAATGAGCATTCTAGAAAAGCTAGCATAGTTACTGGCTATATAAAGTTACTGGATATTCTAGAAACTAGATGAACAGAAAAGCTAGCATAGTTACTGGCTATATATGTTACTGGCTATATATGCTTAATTGAGTAGGATGCATAGTTTTTTCTCATTGCTACATTGTAATGGATGCATAGTTACTGGCTATATATGTCAGAGAATTATTGCTTAATTGTTCCTTAATTGTAATGGCTACCAGAGTTACTGGCTATTGTTGCTGTCAAATGAATTAATGCATACTGTTGGTGCTCTATATATGTGGTGGTGTTGTATGCTGTTGGTAAGTACTTCTGTTGCTTGCTGGTATGTGGTGCTGCTGATGATATGGACTTGCAGGTGGTATGCATGGTGGTATCCATGCTGTGTTGCTGGCTATTTTTATATCTATTGTATCCAGGGGAGTAGGAGGCTGTGTATATGCATGGTAATAAAAATATTGTGTTGTGTACTGCTGATGGACCTGATGGGTACTGTGATGTGTATATGTTGTGGGTACTGTGCTGTGTATTTGTGGTGTTTATATGTTGCAGGGACTTCAAATGAGCTGCCCATTTCTCCCGAAACGTTGATTCACTTCCGTTTCGGTTGAGAAATGGGGCTCCTATGTCCAAAAATTAGCAAAGGTCATGCCGAATTTTCCGGCCGACAATTGTACTAATAGATTTCATCCTCTTCTTTATAGAAATTGCAAATATGTCGGCCGACGACAACGTGGCCGGCACTTCTAAGGCCGCCATGACCCTCGAAGAGGAAGCCAGAGCGGCGAACGTCGAGTTCTGGGAATTCGGCCCCTCCCAGCGACAAGAGGAGGAGGAGGTGGACTTGGCGGCGGAGGAAGTCGGAGCTGACCGTCAGATGACTGAAGCTGGGGAGGAGGAGGAGTATGAACCCACCACCGACGGCGGCGACCACACGGGGGGTGACGGCGTCGGGGAGGCTGACGGCAGCGGCAACCCGGCTGCTAAGAAGAAGAAGAAGCCGCGGAAGGATCGGAAGCCGACGGTGCTCGCCAACACCACCAGCGAGATCACATTGGTCTCCGAAAGTGGGCAACCACAGGAGCCGGAGGCTGTTGCCGCTGGGTACGGCATGCAACTCGGGTGCATTGTCCGGGAAAGCATGTCGATCAACACGGTGAATATCCGAGGTGAAGGCAATGAGCATTTGGTCGAGCTCTGCCTTCGGAAGCTTCACCGACGGTACACGTTCCCGGCGCCATACAATAACTTGGAAAGATCCAACCCGGTGAATAAATTGGCCATCACGAAGATGAGCAACGCCCTGAGCAGCTGGAAAAGCCGGGTGAAGGCCAAGATCGACAAAGGTGAAAGCTTTGAGAGTATTAAGAAGGGTGAGCCGATGCTCGATGAAGCAGAGTTCCAGATATTCAAGGAGCGGCTGGATAGCGAGGATGCGAAAGCATGGACGGAGTGGGGTAGACAAATGCATGAGCTCAACTTAGGAGCACATCACCTTGGAAGCGGCGGTTATAGAGGAAAGATTCCCATTTGGGAAAAGGAGGACGAAGAACTTGCACGTGCTGGGAAACCGAACCCATGGTTGAAAATTGCGGACCTGCAGGTGAGGTACTTTGTCCGGGCCCGCTACACTCTGGACAGGAATACAATGGAATTCGTTACCGAGCATGACGACGTGAGGAAGTTCGAGGAAAAGCTGGTAAGGGAATTTACTCGCGCGGTCCATTGCTGCACATATTACATATATGACGTGAATGCAATGCCCTAAATGTGTTCACCCTATCCTTGTCTGCAGAACGAGCAGTTGGCGAAGGCCGATCTCCCCGAGGCCGAATCGTCGTCCCAGGGCTCGACGGAGCCGTGGGACACGCCTTTCAACAGGGCGTTGAATATCCTCAAGGAGAGGCCAGTATCCAAGCCGCCGACGTCGGCTGGACGTGTCTGCGGCTTTGGTACAAGCATGAAGTTTCGCGAGTACTACAAAGAGGAAAGCAGCAAGAAGAGAAGGAGGAGCGCGATGTCAGAAGAGGATAAAGCCGAGGTGGAAGAGCTGAGGAAGAAGGTCTCCATGCTCGAGGAAAAACAGGCAAACTCGATGGACAAAGATGAGGTGGACAAGCTTTTCGAGAAGAAGCTCCGCGATTTCCTGCCCCCTCAGGTCATCGAGGGGATAGCTGCGTGGAATGCGGCCGGTCAGGTGGGGTCGATAAAAGTGCCTAGCGCCGGGGCCAGCAACTCGATCTTCAACGCGTCGCCATTGTAATGGATGCATAGTTACTGGCTATATATGTCAGAGAATTATTGCTTAATTGTTCCTTAATTGTAATGGCTACCAGAGTTACTGGCTATTGTTGCTGTCAAATGAATTAATGCATACTGTTGGTGCTCTATATATGTGGTGGTGTTGTATGCTGTTGGTAAGTACTTCTGTTGCTTGCTGGTATGTGGTGCTGCTGATGATATGGACTTGCAGGTGGTATGCATGGTGGTATCCATGCTGTGTTGCTGGCTATTTTTATATCTATTGTATCCAGGGGAGTAGGAGGCTGTGTATATGCATGGTAATAAAAATATTGTGTTGTGTACTGCTGATGGACCTGATGGGTACTGTGATGTGTATATGTTGTGGGTACTGTGCTGTGTATTTGTGGTGTTTATATGTTGCAGGGACTTCAAATGAGCTGCCCATTTCTCCCGAAACGTTGATTCACTTCCGTTTCGGTTGAGAAATGGGGCTCCTATGTCCAAAAATTAGCAAAGGTCATGCCGAATTTTCCGGCCGACAATTGTACTAATAGATTTCATCCTCTTCTTTATAGAAATTGCAAATATGTCGGCCGACGACAACGTGGCCGGCACTTCTAAGGCCGCCATGACCCTCGAAGAGGAAGCCAGAGCGGCGAACGTCGAGTTCTGGGAATTCGGCCCCTCCCAGCGACAAGAGGAGGAGGAGGTGGACTTGGCGGCGGAGGAAGTCGGAGCTGACCGTCAGATGACTGAAGCTGGGGAGGAGGAGGAGTATGAACCCACCACCGACGGCGGCGACCACACGGGGGGTGACGGCGTCGGGGAGGCTGACGGCAGCGGCAACCCGGCTGCTAAGAAGAAGAAGAAGCCGCGGAAGGATCGGAAGCCGACGGTGCTCGCCAACACCACCAGCGAGATCACATTGGTCTCCGAAAGTGGGCAACCACAGGAGCCGGAGGCTGTTGCCGCTGGGTACGGCATGCAACTCGGGTGCATTGTCCGGGAAAGCATGTCGATCAACACGGTGAATATCCGAGGTGAAGGCAATGAGCATTTGGTCGAGCTCTGCCTTCGGAAGCTTCACCGACGGTACACGTTCCCGGCGCCATACAATAACTTGGAAAGATCCAACCCGGTGAATAAATTGGCCATCACGAAGATGAGCAACGCCCTGAGCAGCTGGAAAAGCCGGGTGAAGGCCAAGATCGACAAAGGTGAAAGCTTTGAGAGTATTAAGAAGGGTGAGCCGATGCTCGATGAAGCAGAGTTCCAGATATTCAAGGAGCGGCTGGATAGCGAGGATGCGAAAGCATGGACGGAGTGGGGTAGACAAATGCATGAGCTCAACTTAGGAGCACATCACCTTGGAAGCGGCGGTTATAGAGGAAAGATTCCCATTTGGGAAAAGGAGGACGAAGAACTTGCACGTGCTGGGAAACCGAACCCATGGTTGAAAATTGCGGACCTGCAGGTGAGGTACTTTGTCCGGGCCCGCTACACTCTGGACAGGAATACAATGGAATTCGTTACCGAGCATGACGACGTGAGGAAGTTCGAGGAAAAGCTGGTAAGGGAATTTACTCGCGCGGTCCATTGCTGCACATATTACATATATGACGTGAATGCAATGCCCTAAATGTGTTCACCCTATCCTTGTCTGCAGAACGAGCAGTTGGCGAAGGCCGATCTCCCCGAGGCCGAATCGTCGTCCCAGGGCTCGACGGAGCCGTGGGACACGCCTTTCAACAGGGCGTTGAATATCCTCAAGGAGAGGCCAGTATCCAAGCCGCCGACGTCGGCTGGACGTGTCTGCGGCTTTGGTACAAGCATGAAGTTTCGCGAGTACTACAAAGAGGAAAGCAGCAAGAAGAGAAGGAGGAGCGCGATGTCAGAAGAGGATAAAGCCGAGGTGGAAGAGCTGAGGAAGAAGGTCTCCATGCTCGAGGAAAAACAGGCAAACTCGATGGACAAAGATGAGGTGGACAAGCTTTTCGAGAAGAAGCTCCGCGATTTCCTGCCCCCTCAGGTCATCGAGGGGATAGCTGCGTGGAATGCGGCCGGTCAGGTGGGGTCGATAAAAGTGCCTAGCGCCGGGGCCAGCAACTCGATCTTCAACGCGTCGCCATCTCCGGATCTGGTTACCCCGCCGCCCACCATCGCCGTGGGGCAGCCGATGGAGTTGGATGAACCGGTGCCCCCCGCTGATCTGCCGAGGCTACCAAGGCGCAGCCGGCGGCGGTGGTGCTTCATAATGCACCCGAGCCGCAGAAGATTGATAGGCCGGCCGCCACTGTCTCCACATTAGCACAGCTCAACGCCATCACCAAGGTACTTAACTAATTAGTTATTCCATGCCATCTCCTTCATGCGTTTTGATACCCGGCTATCTAATTAATGATGCCCAACATTACTCAGGACACTCCTTGCGTGCTCCTTCACTGCGCGCCCGGCGGCGAGTTGAAGGATGTTGCCACGGGAATGATCATACAACCGAAGAGCACCACGTTGCACACCGTGGCTATGGACGCCAACGTCCTGAAGGTCACTTTGGGTCGGGTGTTGCCGGGGTGCGAAGACATGGACCCCCCAATACAGCCCGAGGGAGCCGACGAGCACCTGACGCTTGAGAACTGCCATGGCTATACCATGGTATGGCCAAAGACCCAGATCCGTCTTGGGGGTCGCTCCACCGGCGCCTCCTCGATCATCCGGCAGCCGATCGTCCGGCCGCCTGCTCGGAGGGCAGCTCCTCCCGTCGTCACCGCCACAACAAGCCGCCACAAGAAACTGCTGGGAGAGTCTCTGCCTCAACCGCCACCGGCGGAGCCTAAAGGCAAGGCCGCTGCACCGCTATCGCCCATCCCATCACCCAACGAAGATGACATCGATGATGATGGGCCGGTAGACGTCGATGCCTACCTCAACACCGGCGCCGACATAGATGATTTGTACATGGCGGGCGCGCATGAAGAAGCATACCGCGCTCGCGACGAACCAGCTGGCCCACCCAAGGGAACCAAACAGCGCCTGGTGTTCCGCGGCTTCTCTCAAGAGACGCCTCCGGCAGCCGATACACAAGAGCCAACCGCCGCAAACATCTTCAGCCCCAATACGCTGATCAACAAGGTCAACGAGCAGTTTGAAGCGTCAGGGGCCGTTGCTCCGAAGAAGCCCCGTAAAAGACCTAGTAAGAACAAGGAGAAGTCTGCGAGCCAGCCACCTCCGACGATCCGTCATCGGGACTCCATGGTACCTCCCAGCAAGGATGGCTTGACCAGAATGCATGAAGCTGGCAAACCAATACTGGGTCCGGAGCTGCCTCTGCAGGACAGTATCCTGGTCCTAGAGAGTATCCTTCTTAAGGACAAAGATCCAAATTACCCGGTCTTCACGGTCAAGGTGCCAAGAGATGTGGGCTTCGTCACTGATGCCCCCGCGGATATATTCTTTATAGCGTACGAGGACATCTTCAAGCTATTCCACGCGAGAAGGCTGGACTATAACTTGGTCCGCCTATTCGCGCTCAATCTGGCGATGAAGATCAAGAGAGAGAGTACCCCGGACGTCGCTACTACATGCGTGAAAGCCCTTATCAGCGGTGCGGGTACGGGCTTCGTTGTACCTACAGAAGTGCTTCTTGGACAACAAGAGGAAGGACAACATCCTCTTGGCTTACTTTCCCGAGTAAGTACACATCCGCTAGCCCTGTAATAAATTTCTTTTCCATTGCTCATTTCCAACCTCGATCTTGTTCCAAATTTATGTTGCGCAGAGACACGCACTGCGTACTCATCTCCATTGCCCCGAAGTTTTCTCTTGCCACCTATTTCGACTCGGGGAGTGCGAAAAAGAAGAACTACGCCAGAATAAGGGGTGTGCTAGATGATGCTCTCGAGGGCTACTTCAAAAAGGGAGGCGCCTTCAAAGAAAAGGCGGAATGTTTCAGGGATGATGGTAAACACAAGTTCAAGCACGTGTTCGAGTTCCCCTGTGTCAAGCAGCCGGAAAACAGCACTCTGGACGCCTTCTATGTCATGCATCACCTAAAAGGGTTTGTCCGGGATAGCCAGAACTTGCGTTTACCATCTGCTCTCCGAGGATGGGCCGAAAAGTTGGCGCGGATCAACGATGATGACCTCAGAGAAGACTTCCAGGATACCAGGGTCAAGTTATCACATATCATCATTCAAGACGTCACCACAGGGGGAGGGCCCTTGCACCAGGGTAGAGCGTTATGCAAGAGGGACATCGAACACCGCCTCAAAGCGCAGGGTGACACGAGGACGTGGATTACAAAAGATCTGTACAAGCCGTTCCCGGAGCCCTGCGAGCCTTGACTTAGTGTGTGATAAACTAGCTATCTTCATCGGTTAGTTTGTATATATATCGATGGACGTGGTCTTTTGTGTGGGTCGTAATTAAACTCTAAGTACTATGTTCATCGGTTTATGTGTATCGGTGGACGTCGTCTTGTGTGTGCGTGTCGCAAACTTATTGTTGCCGTGCTCAACTTTACTATATACTTTGGTCTAATATTTATCAACATATATATATATGCATGATGTACTAATATGATATACTAATATGCCCTTGTCAATAGAGATGCCGACGTACGTTGTGTACAAGGGTCGGGTTCCAGGTGTCTACGAGGAGTGGCAGGACTGTCTCGAACAGGTGCACAAGTTCAGCGGGAACAGCTACAAGGGATACGCGACTAGAGAGGAGGCGGTAGCACAGTGGAGGGCACACGTGGGCAAGAAGAAGAACCGGCTGAAGTTCTTGGTCCCCCTCTTACTCACCGCCACCGCGGTTGTACTCTACTTTACTTTAGTCTAGGTGGCCGGTGACGATGCATGTGCATATGAGACGAGATGAACACATGTATGTGTATGCGACGATCAAACACATTTCTACTTGTGTAATTTGGATCTAAATGATGTAATGATGAAGACTTGTGTGTATCATGTCATTTGTGTGTCATTTGTGAGTAATTCTGTTATTTCTGGAATGTGCTATGTATTTCTTGTATATATCTGTATATTTCCTGTGAAATACCACTATATACTGCAGAAATGGAAAAAATTCGAAAATCCAAAAATTAACATTCTGTGGCGCATGAACTGGCAGTGCGCCACAAAAACTTATAAATATTCTGTGGCGCATGGAGAGGTAGTGCGCCACAAAATCTGGCGCCAAATTCTGTGGCGCACGATCAATGGTGCGCCACGAAGTCTAAGATTCTGTGGCGCACTGAACAGCGTGCGCCACAGAATTCCAAACTTCTGTGGCGCACCGAGTACTGCACCACAGAATTCTAATACTAGTCGCGTGGCAACTGTGGCGACTGCCTCGTGCGCCACAGAAAGCCAAAACGGTGCGCCACAATTAGGGCTTTTTCCACTAGTGTGATGGTGAAAAAGCGGGGAAGGTCAGGCAGTCTAGCACAACGTATCGGGGATGTGCAAGACAGATGGAGCTCCACCAGTTGCTCCTCCCAGCAATGGCGACGACACGATGTGCAGCAACAGTTTGATCAGCAGGCTCTTACCGTCGGGCACCAGCGCTCCTCCCGCCAACCACGAACAGTACTTTTGCAATGATGAATGCGTAAAATCACTGAAATGCAGACATACAGTGAATATGTTACCATGTCAGCACATGCATTTTTAGCCTTGTAATGCTAATAGAAGATTTTCAGACTTTGACATGGAAAAAGTTAGTAGTAATTTTCGAAAGCAACTAACGTATTGAAAGCTACTCATTTGGCACTTGCATGACAATATGTAGATCATTTTAACTTTATCTCCAACTATGTTAAAAACTTAATGAGGATTGTAGTACCTTCAGATCAGACGATCTGGCCATCAGACACGTAAGCTTGGACCTGCCCATGAAATATGTATGTTAAGCAACCAAAAATAGTTTTGTAACAGACAGAGAATATAACACCTTTTCCTCAGGTATATCACAAATCAAGTCTTATTAATCATGTAGAAGGAAATGCATGCAACTCAGTAGAAAAATGTACATAAATAAAAGAGCACCAAACTACACAATTAAAGTGGGCATTGCTAAGGTCGTGAAGAGAAGGGATAAAAATAACCAACACAAAAACGATGGATTTCATCAAATAAGGGAAAATATATGTCCATGAATGAGGAATATATCAGCGGAGAGAGGCTGCAACTGATCTACTGGAGCGTACTTTATGTCCTGGTAAGGTACCACATAGGAAGAATAATTCTAGAAAAACTTCAGTTCAGACCAGATGTCAGTACAGGTCCCACACATGCCGATATTGTCAAACCGAGACACAACAAAGCTCGAATAGTTGATATATATATAAGGGAAAAGTATCTACAAAATACTTAAATTCAATGGAGTTACTGAAAAGTTGCAGCCATTCAAATATGAAAATACAGATATAGCCAGCCATTCAAATATGAAAATACAGATATAGCCAGTGCAAGTTTAGGACCAAGTTCACTTCTGTTTCAACAAAAATTCAAGAAGATTGATGAAAAGGCTTGAAATTCATACCAATTTCTAGTTTACGCCACATCAACAATTTTCATAATACACACAATGGCTATTGCATTAGGTGATGAGACCTACATCTGTCCGAGACGAAATCCAAAGCATGACACGCAGACAAACACAATAGCCTGCATATTCAAGAAATAAACATCTTAGCTCGAAGGAGAAATTTATTTTGTCTTATGATTTAACATAGATGCATAATAGTTATGTTAAGATAACAAATAACTAAATCATACTTTGCATCAGCTTTAAAAAATGAGGAAGACATCTTTGAAATGCAGCATGGATAGTCAGTAAACACATGGAGCCACGATAATCAGTGTGAAGACTGAACTCCACGTACCAAAAGCCGAGGACAATGTGTTCCGCCCCACCAGATTCGTTTTTGGAAACCTCATCCACCCTCACAAATGAAATGCTCTTGTATAGTAGAACTGCAAAACAATAGAAATATTTTATCAAGTTAATGATATTATAATTTTGGAGACTTGAGATATATTAAAGTAATATAATTGAGAAAGCATCCGATGAGAAGCAATAATACATTTTGCTCACTGGTCACTGTTGCGAGCAACATATATATTAATAGAAATTATACCCAAAAAGTGTTGCATAACTAAAGATGGTGGCCAATAATTAGTTATGACCAGGCTGTCACAAGGAGAAAACTTTGAATACCTCATGTATAAATTAGAAAAGAAACATAAAGAATCAAAACATGTATGAACTGGGCACTCAAACAGCGAAAACATGGAATCATTCAATAACCCTTTATTGTTCGTGAACCCGCACCATACAAATGATTAACGTGTAGAAAAATATGGAATCAACTTTCTGGATAGAAAAATTGGCAGCCCACACCAAAGAGCTCCTTTCTGGATCAAATGGCTTGCAGGCATCACAAATCTAATCAAATAAAAAAACAGATCTGTAACCTGTGGGAACTAAATAGAGGAAAATGACATAGATGTTTATGAGAGGGATATGATTAATAATATGGAGACCATGCTCGAGCTGTTGATAGAGACGATGTGGGAAAAGAATGCAAATCTGAAAAGGATAATTCAACTCTTACGTAAACATTTGACAAATAGTCAGTGAACTTATATAGCTAAAAAGTACCTGATGCATCATAATAAGTTACCTAGAGATAATTTGTTGGCATCCTGAAGTACCCCTGCTCTTGCTCTTGATCAACATAACAACCCTGCTCTTGATCAGCAAAAAAGACACTGAAATTATCTAGTACTTCTGAAACGGCTGAGAAAGCTGTACATGGGCTTCCAACCAGAGATATATTATTTGATGGGTGTCTCAAACAGTCAATTACATATTATTTTCCTAGAAATCTACTCATACATATCATTAATGGTAACTTGCACGTGAAAGTCATATATCAAACATGCAAGTTATACAGATGGGAGTCATCGTTATTGAAGCTAAATTCAAGAAGAAAAAAACGAATTAACTTCACCTGTGGTCTGCTTGTATTTTCATCAAACACCTTGTGTGCATAATGGAGAGAACCCACCTGCCATGAAAATTCCATCAACTCTCGGGCAGGTACATCTCTAATCAGATAGGAGTAGAAGCAGTAGATATGCAGATTTGCTCAACAATCTCACTGGCAATCTGTACAAAAGAATGAAAAGGGTGAAAAGGGAGCAGAGAAAACAAACCTGTATGCTCTGAGGAGGTCGATGTGCTCCACACGGTTAAGCCCCTCCTAGCAGGGCGACCTCCCCTACTTCGCTGGCCCTGAGGAGCCCTCCCAGCGGCGTCGGGGCCAGAGAACACGACGGCGACGACCGCAACGTGACGGGATGCCTGGCTCCTTGGTGATGTGTGGAAGACCAACTTCATGTGCGGGAGTGGGTGATTAGGCTGTACCTTTAATCTGTCTCGCATGGCTTGCGCCCAAGGCCGACGCTGCTTCCGGTCGGCCATGGCGATGACGGAAGACGGCGCTCGCACCCAAGGTCAGCGTTTCTCCAGGCCGGTCATGGAGACAACGTTAGGCGGCGCTGGCGCTCAAGGTCAGTGTTGCTCTAGGCTGGCCATGGAAACGACGGGAAATCGATAGGAGGATGGAGGAGTAGGGGATTGGTGGAGGAGTGGAGCAGGCAAGAAGAGGGGGAAGGAGAGGAATCGTCCGGATTGGGAGAGAGGAGGCGCGGGGTCAGCGAGTGCGGCTAGGGTTTCTCGGTGCGATTTTCTTTTATACCGACCGGTAAAAAAGCGGATGGTCCTGATCTACTGAGGTAAAATCCTATGGCCAGTCAATTCTGATTTACCGGGAGGCTTGGTGAAATTGCGCCTATTATACCTTTAGATTAGGGATTTGTAGGGGAACAGACACGTGCCTGCTCCAAATTTGCATCACTTTGGCAAATTTATGAGGCTGCCAAACAAGATTATATCATTATATAGGAATAGGGTGAAGCAACGTTTTTGAGTCAAAATGTTCTAAAAAGAAATGTTGGACACTATTTTAGGACGCTCCTATCTATACATTGCTGAATGCGGTGTCCAGGATCGGCACTGTGTCCTCGAAATAGGCTTTCGCCCCGCTATATTAATATAGCAACGAACCGATACAACAAGCACGCTGGGGCTGCAGCACAACCAAGCCCAAAAGGAAACACAAGAGAAAACAAAGCCGACACCGGCAGCTTGACAAGAACAAAAATGACTCGCAACCGCTGCGCCCTCCGGAGAATGCCACCACACTCCTAGCACG
Source organism: Lolium multiflorum (assembly GCA_030979885.1). Taxonomy (NCBI): domain Eukaryota; kingdom Viridiplantae; phylum Streptophyta; class Magnoliopsida; order Poales; family Poaceae; genus Lolium; species Lolium multiflorum. Next base: position 67,440 of record JAUUTY010000593.1, on the reverse strand, counting down.
CCGAAGCGCCGCGTATCAAGCAACACCTTCAACAAGGAAAGTGACGACGACGCCACTGCTGCCCGGACTGGTCCTAGGGTTTCCCCCGATACGCGGAAGGGATTGGGGAGGAGGGACTACCGACGCCCTTCAGGAAGGCAAGGCGACACCCGCAGGCGTCACCGCGTCAGTGTTGGGCCTACCGACAAGATTTCTCCCGTCCCCCAACCCACAAACCCGGACAATTCGACGTGCTCCACCCGACTTGCCGCCCACCAGCACACGCCACCGCGACATTGAAGCCATCCTCGCTGTCTCGTTGTGGTCGCCGGAGAAGGGCCTAGACGTAGAGATGATAGACAGCCGGGTCGGGGGTAGCAGCACCTCAGCCGAGCGGGAGGGAACTACCTCCACCGCCTTCGCGGTAGCCGACCGGACATGGCAGCGAGGTCAAACCCGCCCGGCCGGGCCCAAACAGGCCCGCAAAGACCTCGCTACCACACTGCAGCAGGCCGGCCGGAGTACCGCCGCCACCCAGCCACCGCCGTCGCATCAACTCCACCTCCAGGGATCGGCACCGTGTGAAGCGGTGTCTCCAGTTTTCTGCATATTTTTTCTTTTGTATTTTTCTTTTCGTTCAAAGAAATTGAAAGGTAGAATAAATTCAAAATTCGAATGTATTAAAATATGAATAAATTCAAAATTATGAAAAAATCTAAATCTGAACAAATTCAAAATCCAACAAAAGTTTAAAATACGTACAAATTCAAATATGAGCAAAATATGAATTTTTTAAAAAAAAATTGAAAAAATTCTGAAGTTGCTGAAATCTGAACATTTTCGAAATCTACAAAAATTAAAATCTGAGCCAGCATTAAATATGAACATTTGAAAAATCTGAAATTTGTAAAAATCTAAACATTTTTTTAAAATCTGAACATTTTATAATATAAATTTTTTGAATTCAATTTTATTAAATTGTTGCAGATCCGAACATTTTTTTTAATTTGAATATTTTCAAAATAAATAAATAAACCATAAGATAAAAACCCAAGTAAATAATCGATGCAAAAACAGCACCTAACAACCAAACCGAGCAGAAAACACCAATTCTGTGTTCTCAAAAACGAGCATCTGGCGATGTAAAATGGGCCCGGCCCAGCAACCAAATCCTTCAGGCAGCGTCAACCGTCAGCGCCGCACAAGGCGACATATACGATTTGCCCGCAATTTTACATCAGGTGTAGGACATTCTCGTATATGCCTTTTTTTCTAGCAGAGCTACAACCAGGGCTGAGACACTGCCGATGACTGGAAATGCAGATGGCTCAGTTGGCGCGGTGCGGTGTGGTTACGGGGAAAATGGAAAACGAAAGAGGCACCAGGAAATCTTTATTGAAAGTATTGCACGAAATGATCAACTATTTCGGTTCACTAACCCTTTTAGAGGTCTATGCGAGCGGCGCCATAAATCTTGCCTGCGTAGCGTCCATTTACGTGTGTGGTCTGCAGCTGTCAACAAGAAAGACATGTGTGACGCCTACGACAAAGACGCCACACTACTCATTATATACAGTGTTCGCCTGGATTTGATAGAATACTATGGTAGCTTAGCTGGATGAAGCCTTGTTGTTGAATTATAGGTCTTGAGTTAAAAATCCCACTACTTGGTTTTATTTTTTACTTTTAAGAATTGTTCTACATGTTGTATGTTGTAAAACATGAAACCCAACCACATATTATTTTTTAGAATTTTTATCATTTTTTCCTTGAACCCATGCCTCTCATTTCTGTGTCGTTTCTCGCACTGTTTCAGGTTCCGTAAACTTCCCAACCTCAGGCTCAAATATTTGGTGGAAAGAGAGCTTGGCAGGTGCATTGAGCGCGACCTTCGGGTAGATGCACAAACGAGGGGCGCGTTTGGTAGCCTAGGTACCCTTAGACTCGCATGTGACCCGCAGTTTTTGGACCGTTTGGCGTTTGGTAGCCTAGGTACCCTTAGACTCGCATGTGACCCGCAGTTTTTGGACCGTTTGGATGCCCGTTCGTCTTCACGTTGTTGCACCCAGTTTGACCGTTTTTCCAGGGACAAGTTCGAGTGCGACGAAAATCGACAACGCCGTTTGCGTGGGCACTCGGCCGTGGCATGACGGGAGAAGGCAGAATCTGAGCGGCGTTGCGCAACAAAGGTAGGGTGACCTTCCTCTTCGGTTACCCTCTCCATTAGCCCCCTCCTAAAATTTTACTTTCCCCAATTTTCGCACAAGCTGTAGCGACCCAGATCTGGTCTCGCGCATCTGACACTGGCCGTGGTCTGGACGAGGAGCTCCTCCCTTCGGTCTCTTGCGCCGGACCAGGGTCGTCGTTTCCAGCCGAGGCGGAGCCTGCGCAAATCTTCTCCGACTTCCGGTCGTCTCCATCGTCTTCCATGACAGGGGTAAGGGAAACTCCTCTACTCTACTGTAGTGTTAGATTCATATTGGTAGAACTTGATGGGTTCGATAAAACCATTCAGTATGATTAGATCTTGTTTGAGTAGACCGACCAGCTCCAGCTTGTGCATCACGCCGCAGTACTCATCATTTGCATACAAGCATGAATCCTGATGGTGCACAAGAGAGCAGTTAGGCATGCTGTTTTTCCTCCTGCCATCTACGATCCTATGTTACAACGAGATCAGAAGAGGATGGCCAACCTAACTAGATCTACAACTGCAACGTGCTGGAAATAAAGTATGGGCTAACATTAATACAATTCCGAATTGATATTTCACACTAGATGATAGAGATAGATCTAACAAAAACGGACAAGCGATCACGAAACATAACTCTATCATGGCACACATGATCTACAGAGATCTATACAACGGATTGCATAAAATAATAGATAGAGAATAAAATATTACAGCAGGGATTGATGATGACAAGATAGCAGTGCAGACGGACGTAGTTGACGAAGAGTAGATGAAGATGATCGTTGATGTAGATGAAGAAGATGAAGCAGTCGTGCGGATGCACTGCCCAGAAACTTTATCGCCTGGCTCCCTCGTGGAGGACACCAATCGTTGGGGAAAGGACGGAGACCACTGCTTTCCTCGCCCTGCTGCACGGCAGGAAGAGGATCGGCGAAGATCGGTGGCGGTGGCGCAGAAGAGAACAGTTGGATTGTGTATCTGAGTCTTATGCCGAGAGGGACGTCTCCCTCCTATAGACTCGGTTGGATAACCCACATGCAGCACGTTCTGCCTATTTCCCAGGATCCGCCCCCTAGGATATCTCCATCACGAACGAACTTCGAACTGCACGCAAACGTGCAAGTCTATCCTTGGTCGATAAAGATAAAGGCGCTCGACAAAAAGAATAGAAAGAGATGCAACTTAAGTACACCGCGACCATGCTTGCCTCGCCAAAGTCACAAGGCACAAGTCACGCGTAATAGAACGCGAATAAAGCGAAATGCAAAATGCGAGCGAGCGCGCGTGTGTGTGCGCGTGTGGTGTACACTTAGCATATCTCTCTCTAGTCTTCTCACTCAAGGGGGGCATGAGATGCCCCCTTATAAGCTGCTCAAAATCCTTCCCCCTTGGCCATGTGGGATTAAACTTTCCACATGGTTGTCCACCCCCTTGACTTCTCTCCAATTTTCTGAAATTTCATTGGGCCCAAACTGAGTGTAGGCCCATTAATTCCAACAATCCCCACCAAGAAGTCAAGGTCTGCAACTTGCTCTCATATGGCTTTTATATACCAGCTTTACAGTATAGACCCGTCTCGGGTTGAACTATACCTAGCACTTCATGAACCACTCATCTTACAACTATGCAATGGACTATGCCTTGAATTGCCAGTTTTGTGTAGAGGAGATTCACATGAAGGCATTATTGATACTAGGCTGTCTGGATCCACGCCTAACGTTTGGAGCATTACGGTCATGCTCCATAGTCATTTAATGAGCTCATTAGAGATCATCCAAGTCTCATGTACTGCGACCTCACAGCAAAACTCACATAGCTGTGTTCTTTCAAGAATACCCTGCAGGATGGTATCTTGCTGAAATGTTTCAGCCTTAGAACACATTAAGACGAAAGTCAACCTCCCATGCAGTATTTAGAGTACTCATCTCGGCGGGAAATGGAATATACAGATGTACTCTCTCTTATTACTCCAACAACTTGTTTTCCCTTTTCCTAATTCACGGGATCTCTAATCACATAGGCTGGATTTCTATTGTCGTGCAACTCAGGTGGGTCTCAAACCCATTTCCCACGTTGCTCTATCTATCACCGCACGTGATAGACCCTTTGTGAAATGATCCGCCAGGTTTTTGGTAGTGTTAATATATATAGTCAACGGCGATCACTCATTTACGTCTCAAATTCCTGACGGATTTGATACGCCGCTTCACATGTCTTGGTGATTTAAAGTTATCTTTTGAACTCTGAACCTTAGTGATCACTGTTTGGTTATCACAGTTCAGAAGAATAGCCGGAATTGGTTTTTCAACCATTGGCAAATCACTCAAGAGTTCACGCAGCCACTCTGCTACGGTGGCTAAGTCTAGTGCTACAAGCTCAGCGTCCATAGTAGACCTCGTTAAGATAGTCTGCTTGCGAGACCTCCAAGATATTGCAGCACCGCATAATGAGATTGACTTAGCGTAATCCCATTCTCATTCTTATGCAGCTTTATGTTTAAAATAACATCTGCCTCTCCCAAATCTTTCATATCAAAGTTTTGAGACATAAAAAATTTAACATCATTTATAACATCAATATTAGTCCCAAAAATTAATATGTCATCAACGTACAAACACAAGATAACACCCTTACCCCCACCATATTTATAGTACACACATTTGTCTGCTTCATTTACCATGAAGCCCGCTGAAGTGAGAGTTTTAACAAACTTTTTATGCCATTGCTTTGGTGCTTGCTTGAGACGGTAAAGTGATTTGTTTAATCTACAGACCATGTTCTCTTTCCCGGTTGCTACAAAACCATCAGGTTGCTGCATATAAATTTCCTCATCCAGCTCTCCGTTCAGGAAGGCTGTTTTCACATCCATTTGATGGACTAGGAATTTACGTGAAGCTGCAAGTGCAATAAGCACTCGAACTGTAGTCATCCTAGCAACAGGAGAGTAGGTATCGAAAAAATCCTCCCCTTCTTTCTGGGTAAAACCATTGGCCACAAGCCTAGCCTTATATTTTTCAGTGGTACCATCTGGTCTCAACTTCTTCTTGAATATCCATTTGCAACCAATAGATTTGCAACCCATCGGTTTTGGATAAATTTCCCACGTTTCATTAGTGAGAATGGTATCCGTTTCACTTTGAATAGCCTCCTTCCAATCATCTGCATCCAAGGATGCATATGCTTCAGAAAGAGTTCTGGGAACGTCATCCCTGAGATATACAGTGAAGTCATTTCCAAAGGACATTTCAGTCCGTTGTCGTTTGCTCCTTCTAGGAACTACTTCATTGTTATTCTCCTCATTGGAATCTTCAGGTGTTATTAAATGTGTGGGTTCAGGTGCAGGTTCAGGTTCATGTTCAACTTCTTTAGTAGGTTGACTAGTGGATGCACTATTTTCCGTCATCGGAAAGGTTGTCTCAAAGAAAGTAGCATCTCGAGATTCTATCACAGTATTAGTGTGCACGTCCGGAACCTCGGATTTAACCACTAAGAATCTATAAACATTGCTATTATGTGCATATCCCAAAAAGATACAATCAACAGTTTTAGGTCCCAATTTTCGTTTCTTACAGGCTGATATATTAACTTTGGCTAAACAGCCCCAAGCGCGTAGGAAACGCAGAGTTGGCTTATGTCCCATCCATCCTTCATACGGGGTTACTTCTCCTTTCGGTGAAGGGACTCTATTGGGACTGTAACATGCGACCAAAGCAGCCTCCCCCACCATGACTTGGATAAACCGGCACTGTCCAACATGGCATTCACCAAGTCTGTAAGTGTTCGATTTTTCCGTTCAGCCACCCCATTTGATTGAGGCGAGTAAGGAGGGGGTACTTCATGGATAATTCCATGGTCCGCACAGAAATCGGCAAACTCATGTGAGATATACTCTCCTCCTCTATCTGACCTTAAACGTTTAATTTTCTTCTCTAATTGGTTTTCTACTTCAGCTTTATAGATCTTTTCGTTTTTACCAAGTAAATATAGCACCACTTAGTTGCATCATCTATCAAAGTCATCATATATCTTTTCCCTGCCTTAGTCAAAACTCCATTCATCTCACATAAGTTTGAATGAATTAAAGCTAAAGGTGAAAGGCTTTTCTCCCTGATTGGCTTGAAAGGCTTACGTGGTTGTTTTGCTTGCACACAAGCCTGACACTTAGATCCTCGAGCTATGGGAACATTCAAAATTAAATTAAGTTTACATAACCAAACAATGCGATCAAAATTTATATGACATAAACGAGAGTGCGAAACAAGAGCATCTCCAACATGTATTCTAGAACAAGTTAAAGTGTTTACGACATTACAGTCGTCAAGAATAGAAAGGCGGAACAAGCCTGCGCTGTTATAGCCTTTCCCAATAAACAAACCAAATTTCGAAATAATAAATGTATTCGACTCAAAGACTAGCTTGTAGCCATCACGGCTTAGCAGCAAACCGGAGAGAAGGTTCATATTTATTCCCGGGACGTGTTGGACGTTCTTGAGCGACAAAGTCTTCCCTGAAGTGAGCCTCAGGTCAACTCAACCGATCCCACGTACAGCTTCCTGTGTCCCATTCCCCATCACGACTGTGGAACAGCCTGATAAGAAGAAAACAAGTTGTAGTCAGCACAAACATGCACATTAGCTCTAGTATCTATCCACCAATCGATGGTCTGACATGCAAGAAGGATACTAAGAACATACCCAGATCCTCCACCTGCCTCGCTAACAGTGACATTCGCAGAGCCCTGACCACCTTCCTTTCTGCCTTTACGCATGCGACATTTCCTGGCTATGTTCCCAGGCTCGCCACATACGAAGCAGTTGAAGTCACCCTTTTCTTTCTTCTTCGTCTTAAAGCCAGTGGTTTGTTTTGCCTTCCCATTGTTCTTGAAGTTCTTTGTACCAGAACCGCCAACACCATTGTGCACAACATTAGCATTAGAGGCCGACTGGGGGAGGGGGGAATTTTCTCGACGTCCTTTGTTGGAGATATGCCCAAGAGGCAATAATAAAATGGTTATTATAATATATCTTTGCGTTTATGATAAATGTTTACATACCATGCTATAATTGTATTAACCGAAACATTGATACATGTGTGTTATGTAAACAACAAGGAGTCCCTAGTAAGCCTCTCGTATAACTAGCCTGTTGATTAATAGATGATCATGGTTTCGTGATCATGAACATTGGATGTTATTAATAAAAAGTTTATGTCATTAGGTGAATGATATAATGGACACACACCCAAATAAACGTAGCATAATATCACGTCATTAAGTTCAGCTTGCTATTAGCTTCTGATACATAGTTACCTAGTCCTTCGACCATGAGATCATGTAAATCACTTATACCGGAAGGGTACTTTGATTACATCAAACTTGCGTAAATGGGTGGTTATAAAGATGGGATTAAGTATTCGGAAAGTGTGAGTTGAGGCATATGGATCAAGAGTTGGATTTGTCCATCCCGATGACGGATAGATATACTCTGGGCCCTCTCGGTGGAATGTCGTCGATTAGCTTGCAAGCATGTGACTGGTTCACAAGAGATGATATGCCACGGTGAGTAAAGAGTACTTGTCGGTGACGAGGTTGAACAAGGTATCGTGATACCGATGATCGAACATCGGACAAGTAAAGTATCGTGTGACAAAGGGAATCGGTATCGTATGTAAATGGTTCAATCGATCACTAAGTTATCGTTCAATGTGTGGGATCCATTATGGATCTCAGATCCCTATTGGTTATTGGTCGGTGAGGAGTCTCGTGCATAGTTCACGAACCGTAGGGTGACACACTTAAGGTTTGATGTCGTTTTAAGTAGATATGGAATATGGAGCTCGAATGTTGTTCGAGTCTCGGATGGGATCCGAGACATCGAGGAGGTTCGGAATGGTCCGAAGAATAAGATTCATATATGGGAAGTCATTTTCCGGGGTTCGAAAAAGTCCGGTGTTTTGACCGGAGCTTCTAGAAGGTTTTGGAAGGACCGTAATAGTCCGGAATATTGTGGAAGGTTCAGGAAGTGTCCGGGACGACCCGGGCTGTCTAAGGAAGTCCAGAGGGTTCCATAATAGGTGTATCCATGTTTTCCTTAAGGGTTAAGAAGTTTCCCCTAAGGCAGATTCAGATTTGGCAAAAGAGTCCTAGTTCTAGTAGGTTTCGGCTGACAGAAACCTACCGGAACTCTCCCAAACTTTGGGGGCAGGTCTTGGACGACCCAAGGACCTTTTCCACCTATAAAAGGAGGGCAAGGGGAGCCCCAAGAGGTGCACAAGTCGCAGCCCTAGCTCCCTCTCCTAAAACCCTAGCTGCCCATTCCTCCTCTTCCCTCTTGCACGGCTATGGTGAAGCCCTGCAGGATTTCTCCACCACCACCGCCACCACGCCGTCGTGCTGTCGGGATTCCGAGGAGGATCTACTACATCCGCTGCCCGCTGGAACGGGAGAAGGACGTCGTCATCAACACCGAACGTGTGACCGAGTACGGAGGTGCTGCCCGACTATGGCACCGTCAAGATCTTCTACGCTTTTGCAAGCGGCAAGTGATCGACTACATCCACAACAAGATCTAATATCGTAGGCTTTGGAAATCTTCAAGGGTTAGTCTCATGATCTTCTCGTTGCTACCATCTACTAGATTAGATCTTGGCTTGTTATTCATTCTTGCGGTAGGAAATTTTTTGTTTTCTATGCTACGAATCCCATCATCCTTCGCTCTAGCCTTTTCCTCAACATCAAGAGTCGCGATGAGACTTTCGACGGTCATCACCTCCCTCCTGTGTTTAAGAGTAGTGGCAAATCTCCTCCAACATGAAGGTAGCTTGGCAATAATGCCCCCCACCACAAACTTACCAGGCAGAATGACACCGAAACCGGCGAGTTCCCCCACCAGAAGCTAGATCTCATGAGATTGTGATACGTCTCAAACGTATCCATAATTTCTGATGTTCCATGCTTGTTTTATGACAATACTTACATGTTTTGTTCACACTTTATATCGTTTTGATGCATTTTCCGGAACTAACCTATTAACAAGATGCCGAAGTGTCGTTCCTGTTTTCTGTTGTTTTGGTTCCAGAAGGCTGTTCGGGCAATATTCTGAATTCGACGAAACGAAGACCAAACATCATAATTCACCGAGACGGACCAGGGCACCAAAGGGGAGTCGGGGGAGGCCTGGGGCCCCCACACCATAGGGCCGCGCGGGCTCCACCCTGGCCGCGCTGGCCTATGGGGAGGGAGCCCGACGCCCTTCCGACTCCGCCTCTTCGCCTATTTAACCCCTCGTGACCTAAAAACACGATACCGATTGACGAAACTCCGAAAGACTCCGGGCGCCGCATGCGAAACTCAATTCGGGGACGAAGTCTCTGCTCCGGCACGCCGCCGGGACGGGGAATTGCCCCCGGAGCCATCTCCATCGACACCATCGCCATCTTCATCGCCATCGTTGTCTCCCATGATTAGGAGGGAGTAGTTCTCCCCCGGGGCTGAGGGCTGTACCGGTAGCTATGTGGTTAATTGATACGTCTCCGACGTATCGATAATTTCTTATGTTCCATGCTACATTATTGATGATATCTACATGTTTTATACACATTATATGTCGTATTTACGCATTTTCCGGCACTAACCTATTAACAAGATGCCGAAGCCAGTTCTGTTTTCTGCTGTTTTTGGTTTCAGAAATCCTAGTAAGGAAATATTCTCGGAATTGGACGAAATCAACGCCCAGGGTCCTATTTTTGCACGAAGCTTCCAGAAGACCGAAGGGGAAAGGAAGTGGGGCCACGAGGCGCCGCCACACTAGGGCGGCGCGGCCCGGCCCCGGCCGCGCCGGCCTGGTGTGGGGCCCTCGTGTGGCCCCCGCGTTGCCCTTCCGCCTACTTAAAGTCTTCGTCGCGAAACCCTCTGTACCGAGAGCCACGATACGGAAAACCTTCCAGACGCCGCCACCACGAATCCCATCCGGGGGATTCGGAGATCGCCTCCGGCACCTGCCGGAGGGGAATCATCTCCGGAGGACTCTTCATCGCCATGATCGCCTCCGGAGTGATGAGTGAGTAGTTCACCCCTGGACTATGGGTCCATAGCAGTAGCTAGATGGTCGTCTTCTCCTTATGTGCTTCATTGTTGGATCTTGTGAGCTGCCTAACATGATCAAGATCATCTATCTAATACTATATGTTGTGTTTGTCGGGATCCGATGGATAGAGAATACTATGTTATGGTGATTATCAATCTATTACCTATGTGTTGTTTATGATCTTGCATGCTCTCCGTTATTAGTAGAGGCTCTGGCCAAGTTTTTGCTCTTAACTCCAAGAGGGAGTATTTATGCTCGATAGTGGGTTCATGCCTCCATTAAATGTGGGACAGTGACAGAAAGTTCTAAGGTTGTGGATGTGCTGTTGCCACTAGGGATAAAAAATTGATGCTATGTCTAAGGATGTAGTTGTTGATTACATTACGCACCATACTTAATGCAATTGTCTGTTGCTTGCAACTTAATACTGAAAGGGGTTCGGATGATAACCTGAAGGTGGACTTTTTAGGCATAGATGCCTGCTGGATAGCGGTCTATGTACTTTGTCGTAATTCCCAATTAAATCTCACTATATTTATCATACCATGTATATGCATTGTTATGCCCTTTTCTATTTGTCAATTGCCCGACTGTAATTTGTTCACCCAACATGCTTTTATCTTATGGGAGAGACACCTCTCTGTGGACCCCGGTCCTATTCTTTACATCGCATACAATCTCTGCAATACTTGTTTTTTACGTTTTCTTCGCAAACAATCATTTTCCACACAATACGGTTAATCCTTTGTTACAGCAAGCCGGTGAGATTGACAACCTCACTGTTTCGTTGGGGCAAAGTACTTTGGTTGTGTTGTGCAGGTTCCACGTTGGCGCCGAATCCCTGGTGTTGCGCCGCATCATATTTCGCCACCATCAACCTTCAACATGCTTCTTGACTCCTACTGGTCCGATTAAACCTTGGTTTCTTTGCTGAGGGAAACTTGCCACTGTGCGCATCATACCTTCCTCTTGGGGTTCCCAACGGACGTGTACATCTACGCGCATCATTAATCTCTCTCTCTGTACTCCAATACAATGATCTCTCATGAATTTGCATGAATTGAGATATGATGAGCTTTGTATCGCTACTAGTTTATGTGCTACTCATGTGATGTTATTAAAGTAGTCTATTCCTCCTGCATGGTGTAAAGGTGCCAGTGTGTGCATCATGTGGTTCTTGTCGTAGATTATGATCATAATCTCTTGTAGGTTATGGAGTTAATTATCGCTATGATAGTATTGATGTGATCTATTCCCCTTTCATAGTGTAATGGTGACAGTGTGTATGCTATGTTAGTACTCGGGCTATTTTGCAAAGATCTATTATGCTCTAAGGTTACTTAAATATGAATGTTGAATGTTGTGGCGCTTGTTAACTCCGGCTTGAGGGAGCTCTTGTAGCCCTACACAACGAATGGTGTTTGTCATCCAACAAAAGAGTGTATGTAGCACAAATGAGAGAAGTTATTATTTATTATGCGATCAATGTTGAGAGTGTCCACTAGTGAAAGTATGATCCCTAGGCCTTGTTTCCAATACTGCAAACACCGCTTACTTACTGTTCTGTTGCATGTTTACTCGCTGCCATATTTTATTCAGATTGCTATTACCACTCATATACATCCATACTACTTGTATTTCACCATCTCTTCGCCGAACTAGTGCACCTATACATCGACAAGTGTATTAGGTGTGTTGGGGACACAAGAGACTTCTTGTATCGTGATTGCAGGGTTGCTTGAGAGGGTTATCTTTGACCTCTACCTCCCTGAGTTCGATAAACCTTGGGTGATTCACTTAAGGGAAACTTGCTGCTGTTCTACAAACCTTCTGCTCTTGGAGGCCCAACACTGTCTACAGGAAAAGAAGCGTGAGTAGACATCAAGCTATTTTTGGCGCCGTTGCCGGGGAGGTAAGGTAAAAGGTATTCACATCCTCCGACTACTAAGTTATTTCTTAGCATTGTTGCCGGTGTGTGAGTGCTCGAAGCTATCTCCTTTAGATTCTGCAATTTTATCTTTTTGTCTCTTGTTTTTATTTTCCCTAGTTAGGCATAATGGAAAACAACAACAAAAAATTTAGTGAGCTCTTTTATCTTTTTCCTAAGTTAGAATTGTTTGATGCGAAAATTAAAAAACCTACGGAACCTTATTTGCATGATAGTAGCAATGTTACTAGTATGAATGCAATTACTGCTAATGCTATGGAGAAGTCTAAGCTTGGGGAAACTAGTTTTTGTGATCTTTTTAGCTTCCCATCTTTAGGGGAGAAAATTTGCTCTGATAATATTTTATCTCCCATATGCGATAACTCTAATGATGCTTGTGATATTTTAAATCCACCTACTAAAAGTATTCCGTATAAAATATCCATGAAAATTATTGAACGTGTTGTGGATAACCGCTATGAAGGGGATGGAACTGTCCATCCTGGAGATCATTTACTCTCTTTGCATGAATTATGCGGGTTATTTAAGTGTGCAGGTATCTCTATGGATGAAGTGAAGAAGAAATTATTCTCTATGTCGTTGTCTGGTAAAGCGGCGCATTGGTATAAACTGCTGAAGGATGCGCATTCTCTTGATTGGAAGGATCTTGTGCCTCTATTTTATTCTAAATTCTATCCTCCAAGTGAAATTCACAAAGACCGAAACCGAATATATAATTTCTGGCCTCATGATGGAGAGAGTATTGCTCAAGCATGGGAGAGATTGAAGTCTTTAATGCTCAAATGCCCCAATCATGAGCTTCCTGGTAATATTATCATTGATAATTTCTATGCAAGACTTTCTTTTCAGGATAAAACCTTGCTGGATACTGCTTGTTCTGGATCATTCACGCGCAATAAAGAAGAGTTTAAATGGGACCTTATTAATCGGATTCAGGAGAACGCTGAAGATTGGGAGAATGACAAAGGTAGAGAGTCAGGTATAAATTATGATTATGAATGCATTGAAACTTTTATGGATACTGATAAATTTCGAAATATGAGTGCTACTTATGGTCTTGACTCTCAAGTTGTTGCAAATTTTTATAAAGCTTTTGCTTCTCACATTGAACTGCCTAGGAAGAATTTTGATAAGTATCATGAACCTTTTAAAGACGCTTGCATGAAGGATGAAACTGTTATTAAAGATTGCAATGAACATGTTGAAACTTCTGAAAATGCTATTTCCTATAAGCATGTTAATTTTTGTGGAATACATAGAATTTGTGAAATTAACCAAATCGAAGATGAATATTGTATCCATCATAGGAATGAAAAACTAGAAAGTGGTCTAGGGCTCTAGATGATCTTGGAGAAAAAGTGTGCGCCCTCTATCCTTTTATTTGTGAATGTTGCCATAGAGTTGGTCATTTTAATTTTCAATGCTCCTCCAATGATAATTCAACCCCATGAGTGCTGCAAATTTGTATTGTGATGATGAAATTACTCCTAATCAGCATGATGAACTTACCTTATTTTTGAAGTGTGAAGAGTTATCAAGAAAAATTTCTTTGTTAGATATTAACGATCTTGATATTGATGATGTCCTGCATGGGTGTCTTTCTTATTGCATTAATAATTGCCATACAAATACTTACATACAAAATATTTTAGAAGACGACACTTTGCCAAAATATGATAGGACCGTTATGTGTTTCAAACTTACTAATGAAAAGAAGGAATCCTCCAAGGTTTCTTCTATTGTTTCTGGAAATAAAGCAGGTTATGTGGAGAAGCCTCTCATCAAGCCTCTCACTCCTAAAGAAGGAAACGAGGAGAAGGAAAAGAAGAAGGGAAAGAAGAAGAAGAAGAAGAAGAAGAAGAAGAAGAAGAAGAAGAAGAAGAAGAAGAGGGGGAATAAGAAGAAAGAGGTAACGGCATATCCACGCGTGTATGAGGTAACAATAGGTAAACGTAAGTATGTTGCTCCCAATGATTATTATGATAATAAATCTGAGTACGATGATCTTCCTATGCCCTTTACCCATACAAGTGATCATGATTTGGAAGAGCACACTACCTTTGATATTGGAAATCTCTTTGGTACTGATTATGAAAGTAATGATGATAGCATTATTCATGTCCCTCAAATGATGATATTGAAAGCTCTAAGCTTGGGGATGTTGTGCTTGAAGATCCTATATTTGAGACCTCTACTTTTAGTGAAAATGATGATATTACATATTCTGGTTTAGATAATCGCTATAGAGATGGATATGACACATGTTACAATTATCCTTATGAAACTTGTCATAGTTATAATGGGCTTGCCAAAAACCATTCCCTTAGTATGCAACTTGTTTACCATGTTCAAATTTTTGATAATGATCCTGCTCCAATTACTATTAATGAGAAGAGTTTTTCTTATGTCAAAAATGATACCTTTATGCATATGAACCATGATAAGAATGTTTTAAGTGATGGTTATATTGTGGATTTCATCAATGATGCTACTGAAAGTTATTATGAGAGGGAAACACGGTTGTATGCATCTTAATAATATTCAGTTTCCCCTCTTTATGTTGAGAATCTTGAAGTTACTCGTGTCTTATCTTCTTATGCTTGTCACTTTGTTCTTCATGAATTTATTTGTGTACAAGATTCCTTTTCATAGGAAGAGGGTTAGGCTTAAATTTGCTTCATACTTGCTTTTTGATTCTCTCTTTGCTGCGACTCTCATCCGTATGAGAGCATCATCATTAAAATTACTGAGCCCATCTTAATGGCTAATAAGAAAGAACTTCTTGGGAGATAACCCATGCGTTTATTTTGCTACTGTTTTGTTGTGTCTTGAAGTTGTTACTACTGTAGCAACCTCTCCTTATCATGTTTTTGTGCCAAGTAAAGTCTCTATGGTAAAGTTGATACTAGATTTGGATTACTGCGCAGAAACAATTTGTCACGAATTCGCGTAGATCTCTCTGTAGAAGAGTCAAAAAAATCTGCAAATTTACGTGCGTGATCCTCAGATATGTACGCAACTTTCATTAGTTTTGAGTTTTTCCATCTGAGCAAGTTAAGTGTCCCTGAAAAATTCGTCTTTACGGACTGTTCTGTTTTTTACAGATTCTGCCTTTTATTTCGTATTGCCGCTTTTGCTATGTTGATTGAGTTTCTTTGTTCCATTAACTTTCAGAAGCTTTGTGCAATGTCCAGAAGTGTTAAGAATGATTGTGTCACCTCTGAACATGTGAATTTTGATTATGCACTAACCCTCTAATGAGTTTGCTCTAAGTTTGGTGTGAAGGAAGTTTTCAAGGGTCAAGAGAGGAGGATGATATATGATTGATACGCGTAGATGCACACGTCCGTTGGGAACCCCAAGTGGAAGGTATGATGCGTATAGAAGCAAGTTTCCCTCAGTATGAAACCAAGGTTATCGAACCAGTAGGAGCCAAGAAGCACGTGAAGGTTGTTGGTGGAGGAATGTAGTGCGGCGCAACAGGAAACCGGCGCCAACGTGGAACCTGCACAACACAATCAAAGTACTTTGCCCCAACGTACAGTGAGGTTGTCAATCTCACCGGCTTGCTGAAACAAAGGATTAAGCGTATCGAGTGGAAGATGGTGGTTGTTTGCAAAGAACAGTAAAAGCAGTAGAATGTATTCAGATGTAAAAGAATGGACCGGGGTCCACAGTTCACTAGTGGTGTCTCTCCAATAAGATAACTAGCATGCTGGGTGAACAAATTACAGGTGAGCAATTGACAAATAAAGATTCAATACATATCAACGATGATTACTATGTGATTTAATCAGGGCATTACGACAAAGTACATACACCGCTATCCAGCATGCATCTATGCCTAAAAAATCCACCTTCAGGTTATCATCCGAACCCCTTATTAAGTTGAACAACAGATAATTGCATTATGTGTTAATGTAATCAACACAAATATCCTTAGACAAAGCATCAATGTTTTATCCCTAGTAGCAACAGACATCAAACAACCAACTTTTTGTCACTGTCCCCATTTAATGGAGGCATGAACCCACTATCGAGCATAATTCCCCTCTTGGAGTTACAAGTATCAACTTGGCCAGAGCCTCTACTAGCAACGGAGCATGCAAGAACATAAACAACATATATATGATAGATTGATAATCAACTTAACATAGTATTCTCTATTCATCGGATCTCACCAAACACAACATGTAGCATTACAAATAGATGATCTTGATCATGTTAGGCAGCTCACAAGATCTAATACAATGAAAGCACAAGCGGAGAAGACAACCATCTAGCTACTATGGACCCATAGTCCAGGGATGAACTACTCACGCATCAATCCGGAGGCGGGCATGATGATGTAGAGGCCCTCCGGTGATGATTCCCCTCTCCGGCGGGTGCGGACGATCTCCTGAATCCCCGAGATGGGATTGGCGGCGGCGGCCTCTCGAATGTTTTCCGTATCGTGGCTCTCGCATGGGGGTTTCGCGACGGAGGCTTTAAGTAGGCGGAAGGGTAGGTCAGGGCGTCACGGGGGCCCACACCACGGGGCCGCGCGGCCAGGGGCCGGCCGCGGTGTGTGGCCACCTCGTGGCCCCCTTCTCCTCTTCGGTCTTCTGGAAGCTTCGTGCAAAATAGACCCCTGGGCGTTGATTTCGTCCCCGAGAATATTTCCTTACTAGGATTTCTGAAACCAAAAACAGCAGAAAACAGGAAACGGCACTTCGGCATCTTGTTAATAGGTTAGTGCCGGAAAATGGAAAATAACGCTGTAAAGTATGTGTAAAACACTCAAGTATTGTAATAAAAGTAGCATGGAACATAATAAATTATAGATACGTTTAGACGTATCAAGCATCCCCAAGCTTAGTTCCTACTCGTCCTCGAGTAGGTAAACGATAACACAAATAATTTCTGAAGTGACATGCTACCAACATAATCTTGATCAACATTATTGTAAAGCATATGAGATGAATGGAGTCATCTGAACAAAAGATTGCTAACAAAGATAATGACTAAGCAAATGAATCATATAGCAAAACTTTTCATGAATAATACTTTCAAGACAAGTATCAATAAGACTTGCATAAGAGTTAATTCATAAGCAATAAATTCATAGTAGAATGCATTGAAGCAACACAAAGGATGATTAAGTTTCAGCGAATGCTTTCAACTTGTAACATGTATATCTCATGGATATTTGTCAACATAGAGTAATATAACAGGTGCAATAAGTAAACATGTAAGAATCAATGCACACAGTTAACACAAGTGTTTGCTTCTAAGATAGAAAGAAGTGGGTAAACTGACTCAACAATAAAGTAAAAGATTGGCCCTTCGCAGAGGGAATCATTGATTACTATTTTTGTGCTAGAGCTTTTTGTTTTGAAAACATAGAAACAATTTTGTCAACGGTAGTAATAATTCATATGTTCTATGCATAATACTTCCTACAAGTTGCATGTCTCATGCATAGAGTACCAATAGTGCTCGCACCTTGTCCTACTATCTCGGAAAACACGGATTCTCATCGCATAACATATGCTTCAACCAAGTGTCACAAAGGGGTACCTCTATGCCGCCTGTACAAGTGTCTAAGGAGAAAGCACGCATTGGATTTCTCGCTTTTGATTATTCTCAACTTAGACATCCATACCGGGACAACATAGACAACAGATAATGGACTCTTTTAATGCTTAAGCATTCAACAATAGTTAATATTCTCATAAGAGATTGAGGTTGTATGTCCAAACTGAAACTTCCACCATTATACATGGCTTTAGTTAGCGGCCCAATGTTCTTCTCTAATCATATGCATACTCAAACCATTTGATCATGAAATCCACTACTTCAGACAAGACGAACATGCATCGCATCTCACATGATATCCAACAAAGGTAAAGTTGATGGCGTCCCCAGAAAACATGGTTACCGCTCAACAAGCAACTTATAAGAATTAAAACACATAACTACATAGTCATCACCACAATAGTTTTTAAGCTATTTGTCCCATGAGCTATATATTGTAAAGGTAGAGGAATGAAATTTAAAGGTAGCACTCAAGTAATTTACTTTGGAATGGCAGGAAATACCACATAGTAGGTAGATATGGTGGACACAAATGGCATGGAGTTTGGCTCAAGGTATTTGGATGCACGAGAAGCATTTCCTCTCAGTACAAGGTTTGGGCTAGCAAGGTTGTTTGAAGCAAACACAAGTATGAACAGGTACAACAAAACTCACACAAGAACATATTGCAAGCATTATAAGGCTCTACACTGTCTTCCTTGTTGTTCAAACACTTTACCCGAAAATATCTAGACTTAGAGAGAACAATCATGCAAACCAA
This sequence comes from Lolium multiflorum, assembly GCA_030979885.1. NCBI lineage: Eukaryota > Viridiplantae > Streptophyta > Magnoliopsida > Poales > Poaceae > Lolium > Lolium multiflorum. Next base: position 48,898 of record JAUUTY010000593.1, on the reverse strand, counting down.
ATTAAACAAGCTCTCAGTAGTCCTTCATTAATAGATTAAACTACATGATGCAAGAGCTTAAACATGATCTATGAGAGCTCAAACAATTGCCAAATTGTCAAACCATATGCATCATTTTCCAATTCCAACCATATAGCAATTTAACGAAGCAATAAGCTTTCGCCATGAACATTAAAGCACAATTAAGAACACAAGAGTTCCATATGAAAAAGCGGAGCGTAATATCTCCAATATCAGGATGGCGAGATCCAACTTTATTCAAAACAAAAAAAAAATAAAAACAAACCGACGCTCCAAGTAAAGAACATAGGAATGTGACGGAATAAAAATATAGTTTCACTAGAAGTGACCTGATAATGTTGTCGATGAAGAAGGGGATGCCTTGGGCATCCCCAAGCTTAGATGCTTGAGTCTTCTTAAAATATGCAGGGATGAACCACGGGGCATCCCCAAGCTTAGACCTTTCACTCTTCTTGATCATAGTATATCATCCTCTTCTCTTGACCCTTGAAAACTTCCTTCACACAAACTTCAAGCAAACTCATGAGAGGGTTAGTGCATAACCACAAATTCACATATTCAGAGGTGACACAATCATTCTTAACACTTCTGGACATTGCACAAAGCTTCTGAAAGTTAATGGAACAAAGAAACTCATTCAACATAGCAAAAGCAATGCGAAATAAAAGACAGAATCTGTCAAAAACAGAACAGTCCGTAAAGATGCTTTGGACTGGGCACTTAACTTGCTCAAATGGAAAAACTCAAAACTAATGAAAGTTGCGTACATATCTGAGGATCACGCGTAAATTTGCAGATTTTTTCGATTTTTTACAGAGACTTATGTCAGAATTCGTGACAGACAGCAATGCTCTGCGCAGCGATCCCAAATATAACATCAACTTTAACATAGAAACTTTACTTGGCACAAAAACATGATAAGGAGAGGTTGCTACAGTAGTAAACAACTTCCAAGACTCAACAAAACAAAAATTGTTGTAGTAAAATAAACACATGGGTTATCTCCCAAGAAGTGCTTTTCTTTAACGCCTTTCAGCTAGGCGCAGAAAGTGCAAATCAAGTAACATCAAGAGATGGAGCATCAACATTATTACCTTGGGAGTTGGGAGTTTCCTCTACAATGCATGTTATCTTATCTATGTAAGTTTCAGAGGCTCCCTTTTCATTACTCTTGGGCTTGCTATTCTCATCAAATAAATTTTCGGGAACAATCCAATCATAATTCTTTTCTAGTGCCTCGAACATTCCTACAAGCTTGCAAGGTATTGATGTCTTAATGTCCCCTCCATCATTAACATTATTAGTGTACTTCATCCTATCAATATCCATTTTTTCAAGGGTGCTAGCAAAGTTGGTGTAAGAACCAAGCATTTTATATTTAGTAAAGACTTTTCTAGCCTCTCTTGCTACACCACCAAATTCTTTTAGAAGAGTTTCTAAGACAAAATCTTTCTTTTCTCCTTCCTCCATATCAGAGAGTGTAAGAAACATATGCTGAATTATAGGATTGAGATTAACAAATTTAATTTCCAACATGTGTACTAGAGAAGCAACAGCAATTTCATAAGTAGGAGAAAGTTCTACCAAGTGTCTATCTTCAAAATCTTCAGCTATACTAACATGAGTGAAAAAATCTTCTATATTATCTCTTCCAATTATAGACCCTCGGCCTACCGGTATGTCTTTCAGAGTGTACTTAGGAGGAAACATGATGAAATAAGCAAAGAGTATACTAAACAAGTAAAACAAAGACAAGTAACTAATTTTTTTGTGTTTTTGATATAGAGAACAAGACAGTAAATAAAGTAAAGCTAGCAACTAATTTTGTGTGTGTTTTGTTTAAGTGCAGCAAACAAAGTAGTAAATAAAATAAAACAAGACAAAAATAAAGTAAAGAGATTGGAAGTGGAGACTCCCCTTGCAGCGTGTCTTGATCTCCCGGCAACGCGCAGAAATTTAGCTTGATACGCTAGATGCACACGTCCGTTGGGAACCCCAAGTGGAAGGTATGATGCGTATAGAAGCAAGTTTCCCTCAGTATGAAACCAAGGTTATCGAACCAGTAGGAGCCAAGAAGCACGTGAAGGTTGTTGGTGGAGGAATGTAGTGCGGCGCAACACCAAAGTGAAACCGGCGCCAACGTGGAACCTGTACAACACAATCAAAGTACTTTGCCCCAACGTAACGTGAGGTTGTCAATCTCACCGCTTGCTGAAAACAAAGGATTAAGCGATCGAGTGGAAGATGGTGGTTGTTTGCAAAGAAAGCGAAATGTATTCGGATGTAAAAGAATGGACCGGGTCCACAGTTCACTAGTGGTGTCTCTCCAATAAGATAACTAGCATGCTGGTGAACAAATTACAGTGAGCAATTGACAAATAAAGATTCAATACATATCAACGATGATTACTATGTGATTTAATCAGGGCATTACGACAAAGTACATAGACCGCTATCCAGCATGCATCTATGCCTAAATAATCCAGCTTCAGGTTATCATCCGAACCCCTTCCGTATTAAGTTGTAACAATGATAATTGCATTAAGTATGGTGCGTAATGTAATCAACACAAATATCCTTAGACAAAGCATCAATGTTTTATCCCTAGTAGCAACAACACATCCACAACCTTAGAACTTTCTGTCACTGTCCCAGATTTAATGGAGGCATGAACCCACTATCGAGCATAATTACCCCTCTTGGAGTTACAAGTATCAACTTGGCCAGAGCCTCTACTAGCAACGGAGAGCATGCAAGAACATAAACAACACATATATGATAGATTGATAATCAACTTAACATAGTATTCTCTATTCATCGGATCTCACCAAACACAACATGTAGCATTACAAATAGATGATCTTGATCATGTTAGGCAGCTCACAAGATCTAATACAATGAAAGCACAAGCGGAGAAGACAACCATCTAGCTACTGCTATGGACCCATAGTCCAGGGATGAACTACTCACGCATCAATCCGGAGGCGGGCATGATGATGTAGAGCCCCTCCGGTGATGATTCCCTCTCCGCAGGGTGCCGGAGGCGATCTCCCGAATCCCGAGATGGGATTGGCGGGCGGCCTCTCAATAATGTTTTCCGTATCGTGGCTCTCGGTACAGGGGTTTCGCGACGGAGGCTTTAAGTAGGCGGAAGGGTAGGTCAAAGGGCGCCACGGGGGGCCCACACCACAGGGCCGCGCGGCCAGGTCCTGGGCCACGCCGCCTTGGTGTGTGGCCACCTCGTGGCCACTTCGTCTCCTCTTCGGTCTTCGGAAGCTTCGTGCAAAATTAGGACCCTGGGCATTGATTTCGTCCAATTCCGAGAATATTTTCTTACTAAGATTTCTGAAACCAAAAAGCAAAAACAGGAACTGGCACTTCGGCATCTTGTTAATAGGTTAGTGCGGAAAATGTAAAATAACACTGTAAAGTATGTGTAAAACACTCAAGTATTGTAATAAAAGTAGCATGGAACATAAGAAATTATAGATACGTTTGCGACGTATCAATGATCAAGAAGAGTCAAGCGCCTAAGCTTGGGGATGCCCAAGACATCCCCTTCTTCATCAACTTATCAGGTTTCTTCTATTGAAACTATATTTTTATTCGGTCACATCTTATGTACTTTACTTGGAGCGTCTGTGTGCTTTTATTTTCGTTTTGTTATTTGCATTCTTTGAATAAATTCATTCTTGTGGGAGAGAGACACGCTCGCTGTTGCATATGAACACATGTGTTCTTAGCTTTACTTTTAATGTTCATGTCGAAGGTTGAAAACTGCTTCGTTCATTGTCATATGGTTGGAAACGGGAAATGCTTCATGTGGTACATGGTATAATGTCTTGAATAATTTGATACTTGGCAATTGTTGTGCTCATTTAGATCATGTTTAAGCTCTTGCATCATATACTTTGCACCTATTAATGAAGAACTACATAGAGCTTGTTAAAATTTGGTTCGCATGATTGGTCTCTCTAAGTCTAGATATTTTCTGGTTAAGGTGTTTGAACAACAAGGAGACGATGTAAAGTTTTATAATGCTTACAATATGTTCATATGTGAGTCTTGTTGCACCGTTTTATACTTGAGTTTGCTTCAAACAACCTTGCTAGCCTAGCCTTGTATTGAGAGGGATTCTTCTCGTGCATCCAAATCCTTGAGCCAAAAACTATGCCAATTGTGTCCACCATACCTACCTACCACATGGTATTTCTCCGCCATTACAAAGTAAATTGCTTGAGTGCTATCTTTAAACAATTCAAAAGTTATTACCTCTTATTTGTGTCAATGTTTTATAGCTCATGAGGAAGTATGTGGAGTTTATCTTTCAATCTTGTTGGGCAACTTTCACCAATGGACTAGTGGCTCATCCGCTTATCCAATAATTTTGCAAAAAGAGCTGGCAATGGGGTTCCCAGCCCTGAATTAATTAACTTTCATAAATTTAAAAATAGACACTCCTCCATGGTATGTGATTGTTGGTCGGCACCCGAGGATTAGGTTAGCCATGGCTTGAGAAAGCAAAGGTGGGGAGGAGTGTCATCTAAATAAAACTAAAATAAAAAGGCACTCCTTCATGGTATGAGATTGTTAGCAGGCACCCGAGGATTCGGTTAGCAATGGTTTGTGAAAGCAAGGTTGGATGGAGTGGCACTCAAAAATAAATTTCATGGGAGCCGCTCTTTGAAAGTCTGTCTGGCAAGGGGGTTAGAGTGCCCACTACCATTCGTTGACAACAACAAACACTGCTCAAAACTTTACTTTTTATGCCCTCTTATGTTTTTAGAATAAAAGCTCTAGCACAAATATAGCAATCAATGCTTCCCTCTGCGAAGGGCCACTCTTTTACTTTATGTTGAGTCAGTCTACCTATTTCCTTCCATTTTAGAAGCAAACACTTGTGTAAACTGTGTGCATTGATTCTTACATGTTTACCTATTGCACTTGTTATATTACTTTGTGTTGACAATTATCCATGAGATATACATGTTGAAGTTGAAAGCAACCGCTGAAACTTATATCTTCCTTTGTGTTGTTTCAAAGCTTTTTACTAAGAATAGTAATAGAGTCCAATCTCTGAAATATAGCATTAAGATCACTCGGACTAGCTAAACTCTCCAGAACAAACACAACCTTTATTGCTCATGAGTTAGCTCTTATGCAAGGCTTGTTGATACTTGTCTTGAAAGTACTATTCATGAAAAGTGTTGCTATATGATTCATTTGTTTAGTCATTATATCTTTGTTAGCAATCTATTGCTTCAGATCACTCAATTCATCTCATATGTTTTACAATAATGTTGATCAAGATTATGTTGGTAGCATGTCAGAAATTATTTGTTGTTATCGTTTACCTACTCGAGGCGAGTAAGAACTCTTGGGGATGCTTGATACGCAAAGGTATCCATAATTTCTGATGTTCCATGCTTGTTTTATGACAATACTTACATGTTTTGTTCACACTTTATATCGTTTTGATGCATTTTACTTGAACTAACCTATTAACAAGATGCCGAAGTGCCTCTGTTTTCTGTTGTTTTTGGTTCCCGAAAGGCTGTTCGGGCAATATTCTCGAATTCGACGAAACGAAGACCAAACATCATAATTCACCGAGACGGACCAGACACCGAAGGGGAGTCAGGGAGGCCTGGGGCCCCCACACCATAGGGCCGCACGGGCTCCACCCGGCCGCGCGGCCTATGGGGAAGGAGCCCTGGCGCCCTTCCGACTAGCCTCTTCGCCTATTTAACCCCTCGTGACCTAAAAACACAATAACGATTGACGAAACTCCGAAAGACTCGAGGGCGCGCCGCCATCGCGAAACTCCAATTCGGGACGAGAAGTCTCGCACGCCACCGGGACGGGGAATTGCCCCGGAGCCATCTCTATCGACACCATCGCCATCTTCATCGCCATTGTTGTCTCCCATGGTGAGGAGGAGTAGTTCTCCCCGGGGCTGAGGCTGTACCGGTAGCTATGTGGTTAATCTCTCTCTCGTACTACAATGATCTCATGAATTGCTTTGCATAATTGAGATCCATATGATGAGCTTTGTATCGCTACTAGTGTATGTGCTACTCATGTGATGTTATTAAAGTAGTCTATTCCTCCCGCATGGTGTAAAGGTGCCAGTGTGTGCATCATGTGGTTCTTGTCGTAGGTTATGATCATAATCTCTTGTAGGTTATGGAGTTAATTATCATTATCATGATTGATGTGATCATTCCATAGTGTAATGGTGACATGTGTTGCTATGTTAGTACTGCTATTTTGCAAAGATCTATTATGCTCTAAGGTTACTTAAATATGAATGCTGAATGTTGTGGCGCTTGTTAACTCCGGCTTGAGGGAGCTCTTGTAGCCCTACACAACGAATGGTGTTTGTCATCCAACAAAAGAGTGTATGTAGCACAAATGAGAAAAGTTATTATTTATTATGCGATCAATGTTGAGAGTGTCCACTAGTGAAAGTATGATCCCTAGGCCTTGTTTCCAATACTGCAAACACCGCTTACTTACTGTTCTGTTGCATGTTTACTCGCTGCCATATTTTATTCAGATTGCTATTACCACTCATATACATCCATAGTACTTCTATTTCACCATCTCTTCGCCGAACTAGTGCACCTATACATCTGACAAGTGTATTAGGTGTGTTGGGGGCACAAGAGACTTCTTGTATCGTGATTGCAGGGTTGCTTGAGAGGGTTATATTTGACCTCTACCTCCCTGAGTTCGATAAACCTTGGGTGATTCACTTAAGGGAAACTTGCTGCTGTTCTACAAACCTCTCCTCTTGGAGGCCCAACACTGTCTACAGGAAAAGAAGCGTGAGTAGACATCAGATTGCATCACAACCGAGGTGTTATCGGCCATCTTAAAATCGTGATACAACTCATTAACATACAGTTCACGTCCAGCATCTGACTCTCCATAATTTCTGTCGAGTGCTTCCCACACAAGAGCGGGACTGGCATAGTTCATATAAATGTCACAGAGCTGATCGGTCATAAGGGAGAGAAGGCAGCCCATTGCTGTGTTATAGGACACCTCAAACTCACGCTGTTTATCTTGCATGAGTGGCCTCTCGACCGTGGGTGAGATCACCCACCACAAGTTCATGCTCATAAGCCAGAACTTCACACGGGTCTGCCATCTCTTTAAGTTCTCACCCCCAAACCTCTCAGGTTTCATCACATCGCTAGGTCCAGCCATTGCACAGTAATAAAGTTTTTGGACTATTGGAAATAAAGTATGGGCTAACATTAATACAATTCCGAATTGATATTTCACACAAGATGACAGAGATAGATCTAACAAGAACGGACATGCGATCACGAAATATAACTCTATCATGGCACACATGATCTACATAGATATATACCACGGATTGCATAAAATAATAGACTAGATGAATGAACTCTTACAGCGGGGGTTGATGACGACAAGATCGCGGTGCAGACGGACGTAGTTGACGAAGAGTAGATGAATATGATCGTTGATGTAGATAAAGAAGATGAAGTAGTCGTGCGGATGCACTGCCCAGAAACTTTATCGCCTGACTCCCTCGTGTAGGACACTAATCGCCGGGGACAGTCCGGAGACCACTGCTTTCCTCGCCCTATTGCACGCCAGGAAGAGGATCGGCGAAGATCGGTGGCGGCGGCGCAGAAGAGAATAGTTGGGTTGTGTATCTGGGTCTTATGCCGAGAAGGACGTCTCCCTTTTATAGACTCGGTTGGAGAACCCACGCACAACATGTTCTGCCTATTTCCCAGGATCCGCCCCCTGGGATATCTCCATCACGAACGAACTTCGAACTGCACACAAACGTGCAAGTCTGTCCTCGGTTCGTGCGTGAGACAGACGCGGGTGGATAAAGATAAAGGCGCTCAACAAAAAGAATAAAAAGAGATGCAACTTAAGTACACTGCGAGCGCGCTCGCCTCGCCAAAGCCCAAAGATCCAAAGTCGCAAGTCACACGTAATAGAACGCGAATAAAGCGAAAAGCGAAATGCAAGCGAGTGCGCGCGCGTGTGGTATACACTTAGCATATCTCTCTCTAGTCTTCTCACTCAAGGGGACCATGAGAGGCCCCCTTATAAGCTGCTCAAAATCCTTCCCCCTTGGCCATGTGGGACTAAACTTCCCACATGGTTGTCCACCCCCTTGACTTCTCTCTAATTTTCTGAAATTTCATTGGGCCCAAACTGAGTGTAGGCCCATTAATTCCAACACAACGATGTAGAGGCTATCCAGATGCTTCGGATGAGAAGAGCCCCTTTCTATGCACTTGTGAAAATGTTCATGAATAAAGGACCCCTGGTTGATAGCATCCACATCTCTATCGAAGAACAAATCTCAAAAAAAAAAGAACAAGTCGCAATGTTTCTTCATGTCGTGGATCATAACCAGAGGTTCAGAGACATACATAGCACATTCATGCGATCCACGAAGACTATCTCCATTACTTCCGGTAGGTGTTGTACGCGTTGGGGAGCTTAGAGGTGAAATGATCAAGCCAGCATCAATGAGCACACTACCCAAGATCAAGAACAGCTATAGGTGGTTCCCGTATTTCAGGGTGAGTACAAAATCATGTTGTTCTACTTATCAGATGTGTGGTACTCTTAGTCCAATTTGTATTTTGCCCGTACTCGGACGTATTTGATCTTCTGTATTGATTCGAATATTTGAGTTGTATATTTGTATTTTGACTCGTTCGATTCGTTGTTCTAATATATGTTTCTTGTGGGCTCTATTGTAATCCTGTTGTAATGTTACCGTTCGTGTTAATTCCTCTGGCATCACGTGTGTGATTTGTCGCGCACGTCGTGTCGGAGAACACGACATCCAGAGGCTGCCAGACACCTTCGCCGACTTCGTCGCCGGCAACGAGCGCCCGCGCTCGCTGCATATGCGGGAGGATGACTGCGGCTGCTACCGGTGGATCGTCGACGTGATCTACGAAGCGCGCGACAAGATGTACCTCCACATCGGCTGGGAGAAGTTCGCGCGCTACCACCGCCTCGAAGCCGGCTTCGTCCTCGTGTTCTCCTACTTTGGCGATAGGGACATGAGCGTCAAGGTGTTCGACGAGACGTGTTGCCGTCGGAACTACCACGGCAACATCACCGACGAGGACGACGACTGAAGAGTGTTGTTTCTTCGCAGCGAATATATGCACGAACGTTTCTGGTTGTTCTTCCTCGGAAGAACCAACAGGGGCACCCTCACTAGCTGAATTTTCCAGTTTGGGTGACTGGGTGTGCCCTCGAGTGTTCTTTCTTGGCAGCGAACACACGAAATCTTCGATGCACGGCCTAGTTAGGTTTAGTTATTTTATATTATTTTATATTTGTGTCAACCATGGTTCAAACTATGTATTAGTTTGTGGAAAACTATGTTCCAAATTATATTTTCGTGTAAACCACGTTCCCAATTATGTATTAGTTCGTGAAATATTTCTTCTCTTTATTGAAATAAAAATGCAAAAAAGAGTATTTTATGTTTGAGGGCGGCGTTTGGGGGACGCGGCTAGGGAGCGACGTCACCCAGACGCGGCACGAACTAAACACATGGCGCGTTTGGGGGACGCGACTAGAGATGCTCTTAGACAGAAAATCATCAATATTTTTTTGGGAATTGAGTAGAAGAACGAAATCAGTATGTTAAAAGGAAGCGGGAGTGATGTTTTGGCACATGGGAGCGTATGCTCCCTTTATCTTGAAATACATGTTAGACACATTTTAAAATGTCAAAAAAATTGAAACAAAAATTTCGCACGTACATCTTCATGTCCTACGCGCTTACAAAGTCGTTTCATGAAAAATCGACATCTCATGTGGCGTGTGTAAAAAAGACAAAATTCGGTGCTGAAACAAAGACTTGTCACAAGATAAATTTTCTCTTTTTCGCTTAGACTACAAAAAATGTCATTTTTTTCGTGAAACTTGACGAATACACATATGTTATGGAGATGTACATGTAAATTTTTTTATCAAATTTTTTTAACACTTGGAAATATGTTTTTATGGTAGAGCGATCATACGTACCCGGGAGCCGAATCGAGTTTCTGGCTCACATACTTGGTTCATCGGGTTTGTCGGCCGTGGTCTGTGGTGCTATTATAAGTTGACAGTGCACAGCTATGATTTTTAATCGGGGTTGTATCAGTTTGGTGCATTGGAAAGAACTGACGAAAAGCTCCATTTTCAATGTCGAGGCACAAAGATCAGCAACCCGGATCTAGACCCTCCAGTGTCACACGTGAATACGTGATGTGTAATATGCATAACAGTTGTCTCAACACGGCTGTTAAAATTTGTGAAGTCATAAAAATTCTAGGAAGATAACATTCTATACAATTTTGTCATGTTTTATCTGTAATGGTCTGACGGATGAATGCAAAAATTGCAACTTGGGCAAAGAAGACTTCTCCAAAGGAACGAACCAAGAAGAGCATGTGCTCACCGGGGTGCTAAGGACATGTCTTTGCTTTTCAGTTTCTGAATTTGGAAGAAAAGGCCGGGCCTGGCCGGAGAAGGCCCCGGCGCACCGGCCGCTGAAATGTACAGGTTGTTCGCTCTACTTTACGGTGGCGCAACCACAACAGTGTCCCCGCGCAACGGCAACACGCGCAAACTCCTGTTTCCCGAGAGCGCGCGGCCCCAGCGGCTGGTGGCGCGTCGCCGCCGAGATAGGTCGGACTGGAGTGATTAGCCAGTGCTTTTGCTGTTGACGACCAGGGATACAGCTGCTCGCTCATCATCCATCACCGGTGACTGATATCAGCAAAAGCATCCGCGTCCTTTCATACCAGTCCATCGAGTTTGCTTCCTAGGAGGCATCGATTGGTCGTTGAAATTAAGATGATGCGAAATCTGATTTTGTTACAGTGGGCACTACCGCACTAACCAGAATGACATATAATTGTCGAGGTAGAGGTACATTGGTTGTGGAATCTTGTCAGCAACCCTGATTTGGGATTGAGGTAGTGCCTCTATCACCTCTCTCGGTACGTCATCACTTGGGGGACAAGAGGAGTCTCTACGCAGGCATGGAGGGAATAACCTAAGGATTGATCTTTGGAAGGATATAGTGACCGCAGTGATAGGTCTGTGTGTATCGATCCATGTAGAGACCGGAATTATGTTCTTCTTTTCGAAGATGTCTTTGCAGGTACTAACGGCTGGAAACCTCCATTAGGAATTATAAGGGCAGGTGTGTATCTTTATGTCGCAAATTTAACTAACATAATATAAGGTATTTATTATAAAATATATATTATTAGAAAGTTTAGATGTACTACTTCCTAATGATATAATGTTTGTTCCGTATGCAACAATAGAGGATGCTGGTGAGATCGAAAGATAGGGCCTCGTGGATGTGGCGATGGGGGCAATCATCGGGACCTCAGCACGGTATTTTCCTTCTGCGACCGACTTGAGCGGACGGCGCCTTGTCTCGGTTTTTCCATCTATCGTGGATCGCCGGATGAATTTACGGGATGCAGACCTTGGAGATACCATTGAGTTGTGTGTGTACTGGGTTTGGGTGAGAATAACTGTTTGAGTACCTGTAATGTTGGTTTGATGTTTGTGAATTCTGTCATGCGAGGCTTTGTTAATTTAAAGATGGGCTTGGGCATTAAGTTTTTAAAAAAGTACTTCTCATACTAGCTATTACACTAGGACACACACAACTCGAGTAACTCAAAGATAATTCCTAATTATACGCAAACTAATTAAAGCAAAATTATGGCTAACAGAGGAAGTTCCTCGACAACATCTCCCGGCACGTCATAGTTTGGAGATAAAGAAGAGTCTTTACATACTCATGACAGAGGTAGTTCCGTGCCCGGGCACAGCCACCGGAGCCCTTACTCCGTCCTCCCTAGGGCGCCCTCCTTCCCCGCCACCGTTGCCAGAAGCGCCTTTCCTCTCGCCCCCACGACTGGAGAGCACGCGGCGGCGGCCGGCCAGGCCTCTCCTTAATGCGGCGGAGCAAGGAGGCGACGGCCATGGCGTCGATCTGCAGGCAGCGGCCGGGCGGCGGCTGTGAAGATCGGGTCCAATCTAGGTTCGTTGGGCCGGGGCGGGCTCAAAATTTTCCATGTCGTGGCTCTGCCTCCTCGGCAGTGAGGCGTTCGTGGGCATCTCTCGCGTCATGAGAAAACCTGGGGCAGCAGCCCCGGGCATGGTGATGGTGGTCATCTTCTTCATCGGAGGTGGTCGGTCAGGCTGGTACTCCTGTGTGGGGGATCATGGTGATCTAGTCTGGGGTGTCATGGCGGCCGGTGAAAACTGAGTCTCGACCTCGGTCTTGGCGGATGATGGCGGCGTCGGTCGACGTCGTTACCTTGTCGAAGGCATCATCTTTGCCCGTCTTGGCACTACACTCGACGAGTTGGGGATGCGCGGCTGACGGTGAAAACCGTGCTTCTACCTCGGTTGGCGGACGATGGCGACGTGTCACGCCGCTACCTTCTTGAAGGCATCGTCGTCGTAGTCTGCGGTCTCTCACTTGTGTTGCTCCGGGTGAAACCCTAGGTCCGGGTCTCCCGGATTGGAGAATGGCGGCGCGCCCTGCGTCGTTCTACCTCTTGGGGCATCGTTTTTGGAGCAGCTGCTTGATGTTGGCGGATGTCGGCGGAGTGGTATTCATCTACCACATTGTTGGCGCTGAGTCTCAGTGGCATGGTGCTGCAGGGTATCGACGACAGATGCGGGATGATGTATGCGTGCAGGTTGGTGGAGCCGTCTGGCGTCATGGTGGCATCGACGGCAGGTCTTGCAAGGTTAATGCGATGATCTCTCTTGAAGATGTAGTCGAGGAAGTCGGCGGTAGCAACTTCTGTGGCATGTGCGTTGGCGTGCGCTGAGAGTCTGCTTGATTGGATGTGCGTCTCACCTGCTATTGGGCGGTTTGGGAAGGCATTTGTTTTTTTGGATTATATGAGGGTGTGTATTGTCACCTTCTTCATCCCACTGTAGGTATAGTAAGGTTGCTTCGAGATTGTTCTTTTGTATTGTTCTTGTAAGATTTTGTGAATACTCTAATAAAAAAAGCCGTGTGCATCCTTTGGATGCAGAAGCTGGACGATATTTCCTCCATTTCGAGAAAAAATACACATGGAGGAAATAAGCAAAGGATTAACAACGAAGAGAGAGAAGAATTGGTAATACTGCAAGAACATAGTGCCTATGGACCATGGTGATAGGGCATAAGAATTTTTTGAGACCTTGGAGGTGGCCACCTCCAAGGTCTCAAAAGAGCATAAGAATTGATCTTTCTGTTTGGACTGGAGGTGGCCATGACACCCCCGCCACCACAGTCCAAAGAGGCGAGAAAATATTAAGAATTTTTGAATTTACAACAGAAGTGATTTCAAACAAACTCTCTGTCCGGCTGAATATTTTCTATAGATCCGCCCCTGTGGGTGCTGCTACGCTGACACATGTCATAAGCAAAACATCCTGGAAAAGTTTTTTTCTTTACTTTCTTGGGAGCGGTGTTTTGGAACATAAGAATTTTTTGAGACCTTGGAGGTGGCCACCTCCAAGGTCTCAAAAGAGCATAAGAATTGATCTTTCTGTTTGGACTGGAGGTGGCCATGACACCCCCGCCACCACAGTCCAAAGAGGCGAGAAAATATTAAAAAAATTTGAATTTACAACAGAAGTGATTCCAAACAAACTTTCTGCCCGGCTGAATATTTTCTATAGATCCGCCCCTGTGGGTGCTGCTACGCTGACACATGTCATAAGCAAAACATCCTGGATAAGTTTTTTTCTTTACTTTCTTGGGAGCGGTGTTTTTTGTTCAATTTTTTCGACATTTCGAAATATGATTTTTTGGTAGAGGGAGCATACGCACCCGGGAGCCGAATTGAATTTCCGTACTTTCTTCTACTTTCAAGTGGCGCAGCCCACTGGGTGTACGTTTAAGTGCAGCACACGTGTTCCTCTATGTGCACATGGACCGCATCATGTACTTTCAAGTAGAATGTCCCGTATTTTCATCTGCAGCACACATGTACCTATAAGTCCACGCCATATACTTTCAAGTGCAGAACGCTCGTACTTTCAAGCACACCTCTGTCAGCATAGAAACTACTTTGAAAATCTCAACATGCCAAACACAAGGTTAAAATGGATTATAATTTGGCTAAATTGGTTTTAAAAGAAATTTTGTTTTGAATTTTGAAACTTGAAAACAATGCACATACAACATCATCACCATCCCGTGTCTGAAAGGAAATACATCCAAAGTGAAACATGTCAAACATGCGACAATGCCACATGTAGTAAATATAGAGAAATCTATCAAATCTTCCATAAAATGGATCTTTCTAGTTTATTTCATGCAAAAATTTCTAGGGCGTGTTTCGTTGCTCGCATACGTTTTAGACGCTTTCGACACATGTCCTAGGTCAGACTAGGTCGGCGTGTGCGGGCTGTAGGCCATGTTTTGTGTTTTATTTGGTTGCCGCATTAGGTAAATTAGAGTAGAAAAATCATAATGAATCGTACAAAGATTATAAAGTTTAAAAAAATCAGATCTGCACCCTTGCTTACTTCAGTTGTCTTCTCTTTAACTACAAACTTGGATTAATCATTATCTCCCCCCTCTCTAGTGTCAAACAATGTGTAATTGTTGTTTTTGTAACCGTTTTTGTGTCCAAGCACGTCTTCCATGAAATCTAGACTCATGATCCCTGTGTACAACACATACAACTTCATCTACAAAGATAGAACAACAATATGCGAACATGCAAGACAAGAATCACAAGGTCACGAGAACATATACCATAAGTATGCACCAATCATATACAAAAGCATCACAAGTTCGTACCACTATGGTGTCATCCTACCACCACATCAAATGAGGGTGTTATCTACCACTGTATGTACACCATATGAGGGGTTAGTATATAGCCATCTCAACAAAATATACATACCATCATCAATCTTCAACTAGGTCATACCTATTACAAAATCTACATCATCATCATGCACACATCCCCACTAGTTGCCAACAGATCCAAGCACCTGATGGAATAGTGCTAGGACAAGAAATTCCCAAGCCAAATGGTTTGCTAGTTCTATGTCATCACAACAAACTCTTCGCCTTATGCCTTGTTGTCCAGGAGGTAGCTCAACACCACCATCATAGCCTCTAGAATGAACCCAGGAGTGTCCATGACAACATAGTAGAGGCTAGGGTGCACACCAAGAAACTTGCACTCCTTGATGGTGTTTCCCACCTCCTTCACAGCCTCGATCATGCAAGTGAAAATGATCACACACCCTCCACCCCAAAATACCGTCTTACAAAACGGAATATTGTTTGTCGACCCAAAGATCAAGGGGGCTTAGGTATTGAGGTTCTCGAAATCAAAAACAGATACTTATCGAGTAAATGGCTCTTTAAACTTCTTAATGATGATGGGGTGTGGCAAGAAATACTGCATAATAAATACCTAAGACAGAAGACGTTATCGGAGGTGCAAGCTAGGCCTACCGATTCCCCATTCTGGAAAGGATTGATGGAGGTCAAACAGGAGTTTTTTTCTAGGAGGTTTTTCAAGGTGGGTAATGGTATGAGTATCCGCTTCTGGGAAGATACTTGGTTAGGAAATACTTTTTTGGCTCAACAGTATCCGTCATAATATAATATTGTACATCATAAGAATGTCACAATTGCATAGGTGTTAGCCCAAGCACCATTGAATATTACATTCCGAAGGGTGTTGAGTGGTAACAAATGGACTTCATGGGTACAATTATGTGGGAAACTCATGATGATAAATTTAAATGAAGAGGATGACCATTTTGTTTGGAGTTTGGCATCTAATGGTTTGTTTACACTGAAGTCGATGTATGAAAATCTTATGTGTGACCATACACTTTTTCTGAGAAAGTATCTCTGGAAGGTTAAAGTCTCACTTAAGATTAAGATTTTCATGTGGTTTTTGAGTAATAAGGTTATGTTAACTAAGGAAAATCTAGCTAAAGGTCATTGGAATGGGTGTACAAAATGTGTTCTCTGTGGGGAACAGGAGACCATTCAACACCTTTTTGTTGAATGTCCTTTAGCTAAGCTCTTATGGCGTACGGTTAATTTCACTTATGATCTTCCACGTCCGACCAATATTACCAATATGTTTGGTAATTGGTTAAATGGAGTAGATAGACAATCTAAGGCTTTTATCTGGATTGGGGTTTCTGCTTTATGTTGGTCTATTTGGAGGGTCAGAAATGATATAATTTTTAATAAAAAAATTCTCTTTTCATTTCTTGCAGGTTATCCATATGGTCTCCCATTGGGTCCAGCGCTGGGCCCTACTCTCTCCGGACGGGATGCGGGATGCCATGGCTTCTGGTTGAACACGGCTCCTGATGGTCGCTCAGGATATCTTGTGCTAGGCTGGTTGGCGACATACTAGAAGGCTATGTTGATGTGTAGTCATAGTATATGTTGTTTTTTATGGTTGATTTTTGTATCAATCCTCAGTGATGCGTGAGTTGTAAACGATATAATTTTGAACCTTTTCTAATAAATGGCCATGTGCATCGTCATGATGCAGAAGCCGGGGTATACCCCCATTTCGAAAAGAAAAAAACCTCCACCCCAAAGGTACCGCTCTTCCCGTCGACGGTTGAAATAGCAGGTAAATGTTCACCAACCATATCAGAGCAATCAAGGATGATGGCGGCGGACTCCTCGGTCTCTTGATAGTAAGGCGGGGGTGTGCCCATAGGGTCACACGAACCCATGACATACTTGCTAGTAGCAAGGCGGCATGAGAAGATGGTTTACATATGAGTGTATTTTTTGGATGATCGTGTTGATGAATTGAGCTTCCTTAGGGTGATCTTTTTTTTCGAGAACCCGCAGGAGATCTGCGCGTCATTATATTAATCTTTAGAAGCGGACCAAGATGTCCAAATACAACTATGGCGAAAAATAAGTGAGGGCACCCGTATCGCCTCAAGCCTCAACTAGGGACTACTCTACTTCTCCCAAAGTTCCACTTCTACAAACCACCTAGGAAGCCTACTCATCGAGCACCGCATTGAGCGTGACAGTCACCGGTGAGCGCTTTCCATTGAAGACTCTGTCATTGCGCTCCAACCAGAGAGCTCTTAAAGCAAGCAAGACTAGGGAGTTAAGTTGCTTGTGTTACGCCTTCGCGACGCGGGAGCAGCCGAGGAGCCACCAGTTGTTGATGCCCACATTATAGGATGGGGTAATGTTGGGCAAGCCTAGGCGAGAGACCAAGCCGGCCCAAAACTCCTGCGCATAGATGCAATGCAGGGATAGATGATCCAGCGTCTCCGAGGCCATGTCATAGAGCGGGCAGAGGATGTGCGACGAGAGGCCCCGATGGATCCTTCGGTCAACCGTCCAGCAGCGACGTCGTAGGGCGAGCCAAGCGTGGAAGCGGTGCTTGAGTGGGACGAAAGAGTCCCAGGTTAGCAGAGCCGCCGCCACTTCCATCTGAACACGTCAACCACGTCCGGTTCAGGCCGTTGGCGGGCAGCGTCCTAGATCGAAGGCCAAAGGTCTCGGTATTACACCGTTGCATCAACATAAAGCTCCCCGGTGATGTCAAGGGCCCAACTGTAGTTGGCGAGCCTCGCCACCACGGTGCGCCACTTCCGAGCAGCAGGTCTTACCAGCTTGAGTACATCAGGGGTGATGGCGGCTGCGGAGAGGCCCCGGATCCAAGGGTCCTCCCAGAGCAAGACCGAGGCACCATTTCCCAAGACGATGCGGACGGAGGCGTTGAAGAGGGCCTATGACTCGGATCCAACCTGCACACGCAGCCCGCTCCAAGGCTTGGAGTGATCAGCTCTTGATAGCCAGACCGACCGAAATTTAGTAAGAGTAGGCCGCCCAAAGTCTTAGGTTGGCAGACAAGGTGCCAGGCCACCGTGCAAGATCCCCCGCTGGCGTCACCACTGCCTACCCAAAGGAAACTACAGCGCAGCTTATCAATGGCCTTTTAGAACCAAGGTTATAGGTCCATCGCTAGGAGTTGATACACCACCGAGGCTAAAATCACGGCCTGCACGTACACGAGGCGCCCTTCCCTGGATAGGTGGCAAGCTTTCCAATGCGGGAGCTTCGCCGCTAACTTTTCAATTGCGGCATGCAGGTCCGCCTTGGAGGGTTTGCCGAGTGAGAGCGATAATACCAGATACTTGCAAGGCAGATACACGAGGGGGCAAGGCAGATCCGCCGCCAGGGCATCGAGTGAGAGCGGTAAGCCCAGATACTTGGGGTGATCTTAAGACTAGAAAAAATGTGTGTTATGGTATGATCAACTGAACCAAGTGGGATGTTAGATAATCGCAATGTGGTCTTGGTAATCCTCAGCCTATTACATAATGGAGAAGGTAGCCTCCTCGCAATTGCATTTCCATGGTCTCTATGTTGGGACACCATGTGATGGGTTCGTTGCATGGAAAACAAAAAATTTCTACCGCGAATAAGAACCAAACCAAGATCCAATCTAGGAAGAGGCAAGATCTAATCTATCAAGATCAAAGCAACGAGATGTATGTGAGACTAACCCTCCAAGATACCAAAGTCTACGAGATTAGATCTCGTTGTTGATGTAGTCGATCATCCAGTGCTGCAATCCGGCAACACTTCCGTACTCGGTCGTGCGTACGGTGTCGATGAAGCCCGTCCTCTCCCTGTTCCAGCAGGCAGCGGAGGTGTGGTAGATCCCCTCGGAATGCCGGCAGCACGACGGCGTGGTGGTGGTGGTGGAGGAGAAAAGCTGCAGGGCTTCGCCAAGCCTGTACAACACTATGGAGGAGAGAGGGGGGCGGCCAGAGCTAGGTCTGATGGGGTGAGCCCTTGCCCCCTCCCCTCTTTATAGGGGAGGTCGGTTTGGGTGGCCCCCAATGCATCTAGGGCCGGCGGCCAAGGGGGGAGGGAATTCTTCCCACCCAAGTTGATCCCCCTAGGGTTTTGGGGAAAACCCTAAGGGTGGCCGGCCTGGGCCTTGGGGGGCATGTGCCCCTGGCCCATTAGGCTAGGGTGCGTCCCCTCGGCCCATGCTAGGCCTCCTAGGGTCGTGGGCCCACTGGTGGGACCCCGGAACCTTCTAGAACCTTCCGGTCTTTCACCGGAAAAATCCCGAACTTTTCCGAAACCTAGAAATCAACTTTCCTTATATGAATCTTATTCTCCGGACCATTCCGGACCTCCTCGTGATGTCTTGGATCCCATCCGAGACTCGAACAAACTTCAGACTCCATCTCATATTTCGAATCTACTTATGCGACATCGAACCTTAAGCGCGTCACCCTACGGTTCGTGAACTATGCAGACATGGTCGAGACTCCTCTCCGACCAATAAACAATAGTGGGATCTGGAGATCCATAATGGCTCCCACACATTCAACGATAACTTAGTGACCGATTGAACCATTTATATACAATACCGATTCCCTTTGTCACGCGATACTTTACTTGTCCGAGGTTCGATCATCGGTATCTCCATACCTTGTTCAACCTCGTTACCGACAAGTACTCTTTACTCGTACCGTGGTATGTCATCTCTTGTGACCCAGTCACATGCTTGCAAGCTAATTAGATGACATTCCCCGAGAGGGCCCAGTATATCTATCTATCATCGGGATGGACAAATCCACTGTTGATCCATATGCCTCAACTCATACTTTCCGAATACTTAATCACATCTTTATAACCACCCATTTACGCAATGGCGTTTGATGTAATCAAAGTACCCTTCCGGTGTAAGTGATTTACATGATCTTATGGTCGAAGGACTAGGTAACTATGTATCGAAAACTTATAGCAAGTTGAACTTAATGACTTGATCTCATGCTACGCTTATTTGGGTGTATGTCCATTATATAATTCACCCAGTGACATAACCTTGTTATTAACAACATCCAATGTTCATGATCACAAAACCATGATCATCTATTAATCAACAAGCTAGTTATACAAGAGGCTTACTAGGGACTCCTTGTTGTTTACATAACACACATGTATCAATGTTTCGCTTAATACAATTATAGCATGGGATGTAAACATTTATCATGAACACTAAGATATAACAAATTTATTATTGCCTCTTGGGCATATCTCCAACACCATGATCCAGTTGTTTATTAATGCCCACAAGTATAGAGGATCGCTGAAATCTTCGATGTAAGTATTACCCAAATTTATAGTTCGACTCAAGGGGAACACAAGAATATCAATAATACTTTAGAAATTGATACATCACTCTCAACCACACATGTATATCAATAAACTCACATAGAAAGTGGTGATTTTTTATCAGTTGATTCAAAGCAATAGAACAAGTAGTAAACAATGGCAGCAGATTCCCAGTTTTCACCGGAAGTAGTGATGTGTAACTTTCAGTGGCTAATGGCATATGCATGAGGTGATAGCGGGGTGTTGCATGAATGATATTGATCATATAATGTAATCCTAATAACATAGCATTCATCTCTAATCCGTTTGTGTGTAGCTGTGTGATCCTAATATAGTTTTGCATACTAGCCTAGAGAATTTGCATAACATCTTTTGTCCTGCGTGCCCATTTCACCGGGGCCAACTTGGAACTATAGTCAATTAAGGTCTATCCTTTCTAATAGCCCAGAACAAAGCATTAAAACTTCATGAACACACAATATCCTCAAACTATGGCATATTCCCATTGTTTTCCCTAACTATCACTTTAGGGTTCGCCGGTTCAACACAATAATATGTAATACACTTTGCAGATAGATAACAAACTCATATATATGATGTAGCAATAGAAGTTCAGTATCGAAATCATGTCACGTGGGCCCTAGCAATAAGCATTAAACATAGAAAAGGTGTACCAACACTCATACAAGAATATCCTCAAGACAAATACCTCAAATCTCGATACATATGGATGATTACATGATCAATATCATCCAAACCCCATCCACCTCTTAAGCCTACAGAAAACACTCAAACATGGTGATGGAGAGTGAGCCCATGGTTGTTGGTGATGACATTGGTGGCGGTGATGGTGAAGAAGACCTCGAAATCGCCCTCTCCGTCGTGGAGAGCAGGATCAATCTGACCCCCGAAATGAAGAACATGGATGTGGTGGCGCTCTGTTTCGCGAAAATATCCGTGCCTCTAGATAGGTAGGGTTTTAGAGTATATAATGGGGTATGCCAAAGGAGGCGGCGAGGTGACGCTCGAGGGCCAATATAGCCCTGGTGGCGCGCCCTATGGAGGTGGGCGCGTGATGCATGTAAAATGCATACATGAACTTTGCACTTTATTGCATTATATTACCACATATTTTCATCTTATTTAATGTTATTTTGCATGGTTTATGATGTTTTAGGGGAATTTCTAAACAATCCCCCTCCTCCGGTTCTAATTCTGTTTGATAAGAAACACCACTTTTTAGTGTTTTTTAACTTTCCAGGAGCTACGGGACTTCAAAAAGGGCAAGGTCAGGGGCCGTGCTTTGGAATTTTAGAGACGAACAAAATGAGCTAAAGTGGGCCACCAGGAGGTCAACAGGATAGGAAAGAGAGAGAGTGGCGTGGCCTCCCCCTCTGGTCGCGCCACCAGGGTTCTTTCGGCCCTCGAGCGTCCGTTTCGCCTCATCTTTTTGCGAACCAACTTGTTTTGCCCTAAAAACTACTATATATACGACCCCTGGGGGTTTCGTCGAGGCAACGGAGGCGGAGATCAAAACACATAAACAGAGAGACAGCAGGCCACCGCCGGCGGAGACTGGAGGGGGGAAACGCTGCTGGAATCGCCTCCGATGGACTCCACCCCCCTCCGGTGAAGGCATCATCACCATCTTCATCATCTTCATCAACATTTACAATAACTCTGCATCATCCTCCTCTGTAATATCTTGGAAAACATGATATATGATGCAATATATTGTTTTCCCATGATCTATTGTATTTCTATATTGATGTTTGAGTAGTGAATTGTTCATGGAAATTGTTATATAGTTTTTGGTGGTTGCATACAAGTATTTGTTATCTTCTATGATGGTTTTATGTATTGATATATGAGTGGACACATATATCAAGGGGATGCATAAGGTTATCACCGTTGCATGTTGACAGGATCAGGGATAGGGAGCGACAGAAACCTTGTCCCGATTCTTACATGCATCCAGCGGTTGTTGTTCCTACAGAAGTAACAGAGCAAGGATAAGTTCCGAATGCATGTATATATTTAAGTGTAGATCCTTTCGAAGCATCATTGCAGGAAATTTTTCCGCCACAACGCTTGGGGGCTACCACGACACTTTAAAATTTCTCAGATTAGTTTACTCAAAGTATCAAGGTGTTAATTATTACTAAGTTTCCTCCTAGATACTTGGGGGCTACTGGGAAGACTGGTTTACCTTGTGTTTGATGAGGAGTTGGTCAAAGAACTCGCCGAACTCTTTTTTGTGATTTTGAATCTCGAAAGATTCAATATCAGCTTTACCCCATGCGTTGTTTAGCATGGAGTTCAGCAGGTCTAGCTCGAGCTCCCATTTCTCCATCTCCGTGAGCTTGTTGAAGAACTTGTGGGAGTATGCCTTCGGAGTAGAGAAGAGGTTTGAGGGATCACCAAAGTTAGTCGGAAATCCGATGACATCCTTAGCCGAAGCTTCAGCCTTGTCGGTAGAGGTGACTTCCACCTCCTCTGGACCCTTGCCTAGGGGCTCTTCCGGAGCGGCTCACTTCATAGCGGAGCAGCTTCCGCCTCCTTTCTCGCTGCTCACCGGGATAATCTCCACTTGGGCATTGGCAGCAGGATCGGGGGAAGGATGACCTTCAGTTGGAGTTGGTTGGGGAGCTGGGTTGGAGTTGCTTGGCGGAGCTGGGGTGGTAGGGCCAATGGCTGGAGACGTCCTCAAATAATTGGTGATGGGTTTCTAGGTGTTAACCCGTGAATTGGTGACCTTCTGGATTCTACAACAAGTAAAGAAAAAATATAAGTAATGAAACTTCACAATTAGGAGTATGTATTTCCGAACACTTACGTGGCTCCGGGAAGCAGCGGGCGTGACCCTTTTCCTGCTGTAGCCAGCTATTTGATGCGGTCGCGCTCTGCCTTCTTGGAGTCAAGGCGCGGAGGTGGTTTGGTCTTTGCCTTCTTGGCGGAGGCCTCGTCGCTGGCTCCGGCGTCAGTGCCGAAAAACTTGGCGCAGGGACGTTTTGTCGCGCGAGGGGCAGCTTTCTTCGGAGCTTGCTCTTCCCCCTCGTCGCCATCCTCCGTATCCTCCTCCACCCTTCCAGCATTAGCAGGTAGACGGAAAATATTTCTGAAACTATCCTCCGCCAAAGAGTTGAGCTGACAGAGGAAAAATTGAAAAAGTTGTTGATGAAGATATCCTTGTTGATTTCCGGGACCTCCTGTCCCTGCGTAAGCTTAACAAGTGTCCGGATCCTCTTGTTCAGAGACTCCGTTGGCAAGTTGTCCCGGGTCACCCGCACATGGTCGTCGACTCCGGAGTATTCATAGATCAGCCGCTTGTTGTACTTGACCGGCTGGATCCGGCGGGTAAACCAACTCAAGGTCAAGTCCATTTCGGTTAAACCGTCATGGACTAGCCAAGAGATCCTCCGAGCAGCCTTGTCTAGTTCCGGATACTGGGCAAGGACGGGGATGAGACTCCAGCTGGCAAGCTCCTCTGGAGGGTTGTTGACGAATGCGGGGAGACCGCCGTGGATGCCCGGAACTGACACGTTCTTCACGTAGAACCATCCGGCATTCCAGTACCGAACGGACTCGTGGGAAGCAAGAGTTGGAAATATCCTTTGGGGGCGGAGCACGAACGTCATGCTTCCGCAATTTACCATGACCTTATCCTTGGTCTCCTTCTTGACTCGGTAGAAAAATTGCCAGAGGCGAATGTCCGGGCGGATTCCGAGGTGAGCCTCGCAGAGAGTCACGAAGTTGGAGAGGTGGAGAAAGGAATTGGGGCATATGTTGTGTGGCTGGAGGCCATAAGTGCTAAGCACTGACAAGAAGAACTCAGAGGAAGGAAGAGACAAGCCGCGCTCCACCTAGGCTTTGGTGAAGATGCGTTCATCAGGCTCCGGGTTTGGAGTGCTGGAGTCCTTGTGGAAACTCCAGGTGTCCGGAGCAATGAGGCCTTCCTTGGCGAAGGCTTTGAGCTCCGATTCAGTGACTTCGCTGGGCCACCATTGACCCTTCTCGCCTTCAAGGTTCTGGGCTTTCGAACCTTTCTTCTGCTCAGCCTCTTGTACTTTGGCAGCCATCCTTGCATGCCCTTCTAGTTCTTCCTGGATCTCTTGGAGTGTTGGGATCCGGCCGAGGATATTGCTGGAAGAGGCGGAGAAAGGTTGAGCTAGCATAATATCGGAAACGTTGGGCGGAAGGAATGCTAAAGGCTCAGCGAAGGTTGGATCCGGTGAGTTTGGTTGTGGGCTATTCGTAGAGCTACCGGTGAACTTAGGTGAGCTAGTGGACATGTTTCCGGCTACATGCATATGGTAAAACGCTTAAGAAACCAGAACTAGCTAAGTTATCTTCTACGACTCCGGTGGACTTACCGACAATGGCGTGGCGGTTCCCCGTGACGCCGGCGAGGAAGAAGCCCCCGGACTTGATGCACAGGCCTCTGGCGAGACCACAAATCGGCGGCGAAGCCGATTTCTCGGTCAAACGCGAGCAACTCAGGTCGAGGGAGACCTTGGAGCAGCGGCGCTTGAAGCTTTCCGGGGAGAAGTTCGCCGGAAGTGAGATCTGGCGGGCGGCGCTGGCACGAGGAAGAAGACGAAGTGGTGAGGGGGGGGTGAAAAAGTGAAAGTGACCGTGCGCATGGGGTACTTATAGGCCTCGCGCGAAGATTCGTGAGTCGGATCCTACGGTGGGAACGGAACGTTCGCACCGGTGGATGATCGTCACGTGTCTTAGGTCAAAAGCGATGAAATGGACGCAGTGGTGACCTAACTGCGCGCCTCCGAAATTTCCGGCTGAAGATTCGCATATCCAAAAATTTGGCGCGGGAAAAGAGGAAGTTGTGCGTGACGTGGGCGAGAAATCTGCTAAGTTACCGTTACAGAAGAACAAGTGATTTCCGGTTGAATGAAGTCGGAAACGATGAAGTTTTGGAAGCTCTACGAGATTCTCTTTGGATCCGGACAGAGATAGGCGGAGGAATGATGAATCTTGAAGAACTTCGGGGGCTACTGTTGTGGGTATACTTTATGGGTATATTAACGACGTGGTCTAGATCCGGCAAGCCCGGATGGCCCACAGGTGGTGATGGTGGCATACGGCCCATCGGGCAGCCCAGTTGCTGTTGATAGAAGATGGATGAAGTCCAGCACAGGAACAGGAGCCGGATCTCAACCGACCTATGTAGGTAGTCAGATTCGTGAAGGACCATGAAGTATCCGGATCCAATACGGCGTATAAGGAAAGGTGGATCCTTGACGTGCATGGCAATGTAATATTCCGTAGTTAGGCATCTTGTATTCCGGCTAGGACTCACCGTCTAAACCCTAGATCCTGGTGCCTTTATAAGCCGGATCGTGGGAATCCTAGAGGCACAACCATACCTCATTGTAACAACGCGAAAGCGCCCAGATAATTTCAGACAAGCAGCAGTAGGCCCTGTCATCGCGCAGGTGTTCCGAAGCTGGGTAAATCGCGTACCACCGTCCCAAGGACTCTCCGCCCGATGGCCACTACTTCTTCTCCCCCTCGTGAGGATCCCTCCTCAAAGGTACCGTCGAATAGGCAACGACACCACTAGCTCCACCGTGAACCAATGTAGAAGCATCGGGATGATGACTCGCTTCCAATAACCCAACCTAGTGCACGTGACGGCAACATGAGAACCAACACCAGCAAGACGGAGACAATGTCATATGTACTTACTCCATTGCGACATCTCTTTCACCGCCAAGACAAAACAGAAGCATTCACACCAAAACCTAACAAACCAAATCAAGACCTTTCACATGTGCAAAGATCCATGGTACGCCCCACCTCTCGGTGCCCAAACTGGCCGCCAAAGACAGGGGAATTCCATCGAGGAAGAAAGTTGGGTGGTGGCTCGTGGCGTTCTTGTAAGATCTATACATAGATGTACAATCTATATTGGTAGATCCAAATTCATACTTGAGATTTAAAAAAAAATCAGGTATCCAGATCAATATTATGACAAAAGATGAGCCTCTGAGTTTAGATTCAGAAATAATATGTGAAGAAGACAATACATACTCCCTAATGTCGAGCATTACACACATACATACGACGCGCCATATCCCCTGCAACATTTGCAAGGGAGCTCTAGGAAACTGCAAATGTAGGTGGAGCTCAAAGGAACCTTTAAATTTCAAAATTATGAAAATCATATTTCAAAGTTCTATTTTAAAAAAAAATCTAGACATAGCCAATGATGTATACTATCAGCATGCAAAATCTAAATATAAAATTTATATAATAGGGTACACAAAAATAATAAAAATGTGGATCTGGCAATGGTGAAGAGTCCATATTTCAAAACTGTATAGTTTATCAGATTTTGTAATCTTTGTATAACTTAGAATACAAATAATTTTACATTGAGAATTTTCACGCCTGCCGGATATAACAGCAACCGTGTACATGATTGGTTTTAGATTTTCAAAATTTTAACTGTGGTTTTCTAAATTATTGAAAATAAAGCTCGGAGCCGTCCTCTCTCGTAGAGCTCTCCTCTAAAATAACAAGTTTGTGGCGAACCTCCAAAGCGGCAAGCCGTAATTTTTGTTAAAAAAAATTAGTAAAATTGCCCGTGCGTTGCAACGACTCTAAAATAAATTGGTATGGGCTCAGATAGCCTTAAAAATCTAATTTGTGAAAAATATTATATTTTATACAAAAATCATTATAAATATTTTAGGATTTACTTTCGGCTTTCTTTCATACCAATTGAAATATGTAAAGTTTCGGTTAAAAATTAATTCACTTTAGGACCTAGTAAGAAGATAAAATTGAAAACCTATTGCGCAACAAAAGGATAAAAATGTTTGCGACAAACAAAACTGCATTGTTAATTAGAAAAAAACATATAGCTTACCGAGCCGGGCAAAACTACAACCACCTCCTGAATCGATCGCCGTATTTCTCATCAATTTAGATTGACATAACCTACCTTTTATATTGTTCTTTCCTTTCAAATATCAAGTGTTCCGATGATGAGTCGGACATTGATACCAACGCTATAAAATCAAGCCTCTAAACTGAAGATGTTTAAAAGAAGATCCCAGAACTGCAGGACATTATGAATAATTTGGCAAATACCATCCATGTGTGTCCTATAATGTGGTCCTGAGGTGCTTCAAGTTGGTGTCCTACAAAATAGGATGAGGCTAGTTGTAAATTTCAGACTGCAAAAAAGGTTGAAAATCACATCGCATCACCTCAGAAATATTCAGCTGGTGAACATTATCAAAAGAACAAGTTTCAACCACAACCAATCCACCAATACAAATTTTCAGCAGTTTCCTGTAGCTAGCGACTTCTGACAGAAAATTAACCGGCAGAATCATAGGTTGGTTATATGCATCGCAGCTCTGCATGCACCTTACAGAATCTTCCATCGTCGCTGTGCTTGGCTACGTGCACAGCAACAACTGGTTTCGGGCTCTAGCCTCCACACGCTCCGCTGCTCATGACACAGTTCTGGACGTCGTCAGCGATCACTTCCTATTCTGCACCACGACGTCCAGAAATCCATCAGGTAGTTGCCGTAGTTCTGCACCAGCATCGGATTGTCCGGCTCTTGCAACCTGCGAGGTGCTCATCAGGTGCTCATCCGTAAGAGCATCTCCGCTCGTCTCCCCGACTAGGCCGCCGATGGACGATTTTCCAATCCGGACGGCGTCCAGTCGCGCCCCGGTTTCTCGTTTTTGTTCGGATTTGGGTCTAAATTTATTCGGCGATCTCACGCCATCCCCGGCCCCCCGGGGAGCGGTCGGGGACTCCGGATGAAACGAAAGCGCGCGAAACGTCGAGGAAACTTCCCGCGCATCTGGTGGCCCCAACTTGTCGGCGAGAGACCACGATCGTCGTCCTCATCGTCTTCCGCGCTGTAAAGCCTGCCGCCGGTCAGCATTCGCCGGCGTAGCTTCCACGCGGTTAATGCCGTCGCCTCGGTATCACGCGCGCCTTTATATTACCATTAACTCGCCTTCCACGCGGCGAGTTAATGCCGTAGCCTTGGTATCACGCGCACCAATGGGAGGGACGGCTCCTCCACGTGGCGGGCTACCCGGCGCCGCCGGACTTCCGCGCACCGGGGGGATGGAGGCTGAGCGCAGGCGGCGTGCCGATCCCGCCGCCACCAACGGGGGGGGCGCACTCGAAACGGCGATCAACGAGGTGCTCGCCACTCTCAGTGACGAGCAGCGCGCGGATCCGCGTTTCTACCCCGAGAACCGCGAATCGTGGATCGCGTTCTTTCGGCGCAGGTATGAACGTGAAATCCGGGCGTACGACGGCCCTCCTCCTCCTCCGGCAAGGAATAACGCCGCCGGCCGCCGCCGATGGTGGAGCGCGCCGCCGCACCCTCGAAAATGTGCTCGCGCACATCGAGGACGGAACTCCCCGTCCTGGGGATGCCGCCGCCGGTGGCGCCTACCGTGTCGCGCCGACACGGTAGTTCGTGGATGCCGAGGAGGATGGTGTCATCCTCCTCCTCGTCTGGCTCGCGGTCGGCGTCCAGGTCCGGCGGGTCGACGGCGGCCACCGTCAAGCAGGAGTGGGCGACCGTCAAAAAGGAAGCGGCGTCGCCACCGCCCACCAGAGGGCGCAGCAGCGACGCCCTCGTCATTCGCGACCAGCCTTCCGCTCCGCAGAGCGGCCGGAAGAAGACGAAGAAAGAGGCCGCCGCAAACCAGCTCGCCGAGGAGGAGGCGAAGCGCGCGGTGAAGGAGATATGCCCTAGAGGCAATAATAAAGTGATTATTATTTATATCTTTATGTTTATGATAAATGTTTATATATCATGCTATAATTGTATTAACCGAAACATTAGTACATGTGTGATATGTAGACAAACAAGAAGTCCCTAGTATGCCTCTTAAACTAGCTTGTTGATTAATGGATGATTAGTTTCATAATCATGAACATTGGATGTTATTAATAACAAGGTTATGTCATTATATGAATGATGTAATGGACACACCCAATTAAGCGTAGCATAAGATCTCGTCATTAAGTTATTTGCTATAAGCTTTCGATACATAGTTACCTAGTCCTTATGACCATGAGATCATGTAAATCACTTATACCGGAAAGGTACTTTGATTACACCAAACACCACTGCGTAAATGGGTGGTTATAAAGGTGGGATTAAGTATCCGGAAAGTATGAGTTGAGGCATATGGATCAACAGTGGGATTTGTCCATCCCGATGACGGATAGATATACTCTGGGCCCTCTCGGTGGAATGTCGTCTAATGTCTTGCAAGCATATGAATAAGTTCATAAGAGACCACACGAGTAAAGAGTACTTGTCAGGAGACGAGGTTGAACAAGGTATAGAGTCATACCGAAGATCAAACCTCGGACAAGTAAAATATCGCGTGACAAAAGGAATTGGTATCGTATGTGAATGGTTCATTCGATCACTAAAGTCATCGTTGAATATGTGGGAGCCATTATGGATCTCCAGATCCCGCTGGTTATTGGTCGGAGTGAGTACTCAACCATGTCCACATAGTTCACGAACCGTAGGGTGACACACTTAAAGTTGGATGTTGAAATGGTAGAACTTGAATATGGAATGGAGTTCGAATATTTGTTCGGAGTCCCGGATGAGATCCCGGACATCACGAGGAGTTCCGGAATGGTCCGGAGAATAAGATTCATATATAGGAAGTCATATTCCAAGTTTGGAAATGATCGGTGCATTTATGGCAGGTTCTAGAAGGTTCTGAAGAGTCCGGAAGAATGGCACTTTGGAAAGTGGAGTCCGAAGAGACTCCACTTGCATGACCAGCCAACCCTAAAGGGGAGGAGTCCAAGGTGGACTCCCTAGGTGGCCGGCCAACCCACCTCAAGGAAAGGTGGGAGTCCCAGGTAGGACTCCCTCCTTGAGTAGGTTTCCCACATATGGGAGGTTTTAGTGTTGGGGTCTTATTCGAAGACTTGGACTAGAACTCTTGGGGCTTCCACCTATATAATGAGGGGCATAGAGAGGGGGCTGGCTACTTCAAGCCTCAGCCTTGGCCGCACCCCTTAGAGGGCCGGCGCCCAACCCCCTCTCTCCCCAAACCCTAGCGGTCTCTCTCCTCCACCACATCCCGCACGCTTAAGCGAAGCTCCGCCGGATTTCTCCACCACCACCGACACCACGCCGTCGTGCTGTCGGATTCAAGAGGAGCTACTACTTCCGCTGCCCGCTGGAACGGGGAGGTGGACGTCGTCTTCATCAACAACCGAACGTGTGACCGAGTACGGAGGTGCTGCCCGTTCGTGCGGAACCGATCGTGATCAAGATCTTCTACGCTTTTGCAAGCGGCAAGTGATCGTCTACCGCAGCAATAAGAGCCTACTCTTATAGGTTTTGGAATCTCTTCAAGGGTTAGTCTTGATCATCCCTCGTTGCTACCGTCTTCTAGATTGCATCTTGGCTTGGATTGCGTGTTCACGATAGGAAAATTTTGTTTTCTATACAACGTTATCCTACAGTGGTATCAGAGCCGTGTCTATGCATAGATGGTTGCACGAGTAGAACACAATGGTTTTGTGGGCGTTGATGCTTATGTTGTCTTTAGTTTGAGTACTTTGCATCTTTGTGGCATAGTGGGATGAAGCGGCTCGGGCTAACTTTACATGACCGCGTTCATGAGATTTGCTCCACGCTCGACATGCAACTTGTATTGCATAAGTGGCTTTGCGGGTGTCTGTCTCTCCTACTATAGTGAAGATTCAATTTACTCTTCTATTGACAACACTAGTATCACCGTTGTGGTTCATGTTCGTAGGTAGATTAGATCTTACTCGAAAACCCTAAACCACGTAAAATATGCAAACCAAATTAGAGACGTCTAACTTGTTTTTGCAGGGTTTGGTGATGTGATATGGCCATAATGTGATGATGAATATGTATGAGATGATCATTATTGTATTGTGGCAACCGGCAGGAGCCTTATGGTTGTCTTTAATTTTCATGTTGAGTAGTATTTCAAAGTAGTTGTAATAGTTGCTACATGAGGTGAACAACCATGAAGACGGCGCCATGAACCTTGACGCTACGACGACGATGATGGAGATCATGCCCGAAGATGATGGAGATCATGTCCGTGCTTTGGAGATGAAGATCAAAGGCGCAAAGACACAAGGGCCATATCATATCACATATGAATTGCATGTGATGTTAATCCTTTATGCATCTTATTTTGCTTAGATCGCGACGGTAGCATTATAAGATGATCCCTCACATTAATATCAAGATAATAAAGTGTTCTTCCTCGTATGCACCGTTGCATTGTTCGACGTTTTGAAGCATCTCGTGATGATCGGGTGTGATAAACTCAACATACAACGGGTGTAAGCCATGTTGCACATGCGGAATACTTGGGTTTGCTTGACGAGCTTAGCATGTACAGACATGGCCTCGGGACAATGGAAACCGAAAGGTTGAACACGAGTCATATGGATGATATGATCAACATGATGTTCACCATTGAAACTACATCATCTCACGTGATGATCGGGTTTGGTGTAGTGGATTTGGATCGTGTACCACTTTACAACTATGAGGGATGTTGTATTAAGTGGGAGTTCATTAGTAATTAGATTAAAACATGAACTAATTATCATAAACATAGTCTGAGTAGTATTTTGAATTAATTTTGTAGTATTGGCATCCGTTTACTACTATGCGCTAGTCTTATAATTGAGATAGAAATACTGTTAAAATCTGACTAGAAACTTTACGGATTTGTACCGTATTGTTAATGTATCAAGAAATGATTAAGTCCTATTGCAAACATTTAGTGAAACTCACTTTGTTGATTCAGAGAGTTATGGTTTCAATTAGTACCTAAAGTTATCTTGTCTCCGTGAAACTTGAAGTTCAAATCTGTTTGAAAAGTAAGGAGCTGAAAATTTAGTTTTCAGAAATAATCAAGGTATGAGATATATGTGATATCTAAGACCTTATTGCAAGATGATAGAATATAAATTTGGTGAGACTACATAAACTCATAAGTTTTATGGGAATGTACGAAGGTTGAAGACGCAAGACGTCCCAATCCTCCAACTATTGGGGCACTAACAATATTCGCATATCCATGAAGTGATTGTCCTTAGTATGCACCGTTGCTAAGACTCGTCGTTTCGAAGCATCACGTGATGATCGGGTGTTATAGATTCTACGTGTGCTTACAACGGATGCAAGCCAGATTTGCACATACGAATACTAAGGTTAAACTTTATGAGCCTAGCATGTACAGACATGGTCTCAAAAAAAGTTGTCATGAATAGATGGATAAAATTATGAGTGAAATTGTTCGTCATAGTTACTAATAAGTGAAATCTAAAACACTTGTCATATGATGATCAACTTCAAAGTAAAAACCTCAAGGTTATTGGTATTTGACCAACAAACCTAGAAGTTATTGATGTTGAAGTGTTTTTCTGAATAATGAGGAAAGCTAAAAGAGAAACTATTCTGGCAGAAATAAAGAAAAGACTAGAAAGTCTAGCTCAGGTGTATATAAATGATATACATGTTATGGATGTATTCCTAGTTTAGTCACACAATGAAATTCTTGGGTATTAGTACTATATTGGTTGGTATGAAGTGTCATACAAAACAACACAATACAAGAATACAATGGCCTAAGTGACTGACAAGGAATATGATAGGAATACACGTCTGGAACAAAATAAAGTGCTATTATGTTCGTCGTTGGCATTCTATCTAGCCATTAGAATTTATAATAAAGAACTTAATAATTGTTATTTTGCTCTGGTCAAATGAAAACAATGAGTTGTTCAAATTATGACATTACTCCATGTACGATGGATAAGTTATTATAAATCTTAATGGTGAAACACATATACATAAACACTGACGCTAAAATGCCATAAGGCAAATGATTTGAATTCCACTTATTGTGGAACCGCCATTTAGGTCATGTTAGAAAGGAACGCATGAAGGAACTCCATGCAAATGGATTTTTGGAGTCACTTGATTTTTGAATCATTTGACGCTTGCAAATCTTTTCTAAAGAGAATGATTAAAATACCGTTCATAGGCCAAGAGTTGAACGGGCAACTAACTTAGTGAAAAATACATGATGATGTATATGGTTCACTGGGCATAGTTGTGTGCGGGAGATTCTTCTACTTCATGAAAAACTTTCAACAATGAATTGAGTATATATATGTGGATATATTCAATAAGGAAGAAGTTTGAAACATTTGAATGGATTCAAATAAATTTCAGCATGAAGTGGAAATTGTCGTGATAGAAAAATCAAATATCTATGATTGGATCATGGTGGAAATATTTGAATTACGAGTTTTAGCGAACATCTAAGAGAGTTATGAAATTGTTCTACAACTCACGTTTCTTGGAGTATCATAGTGATGATGAAGTATCCAAGAGATGTATCCAAACCTTGTTGGATCAATGATGAGATAAGATATTAACGCCATTATATTTTTGTGGATTATGCTTTAGTGACTACCGCTTTTACACGAATAGAGCATCATCATGATCCGTTGAAATGACACCATACGAGTTATGGCATGGGTATAAACCCTGATAGTCTTTTCTTAAATTTTGGTATGCATAGCATAAGTAAATAAGTTTACAACCAAAATTGGATGAATGTCTTTGTTGGTTATCCCAGAGATTTGATTGGGAATTCTTTCCACAAGACAAAGACAAAAGTGTTTGTCAATGTTTCTTATTTCCAAGAAATTGTTTCTAGTGAAGTATTTGAGTGGGAGGACAATATAATTTGATAAGGTTTATGAACCTGAGCATAATGATCAGAGTAGCGCAGCATCGGAATTTGTTTCGGAAGCGGCCACGACGATCATGACTCCCATGACTACAAAGTGTTTTAGCCATGGAGATCGAAGTACATATTGAACCTTGTAGGTATGGTTTACTTTGTGATCAAATAAATGATTTGTGAACAAAGGATTGATTTTGAACAATGATAAACCGACTACAAACAAAGAAGTTATGATGGGCCCTGACTCCGTTAAAATGGCCATGCGCCATAAAATCCAAGATAGATGAATACTTTATGAAAGTAAATGGATCTATGAAATTGATAGACTTGGATGAAATATCCTTGAAGAAAGCTTGACTTATCGAAAAATTGTTTTCGACAAAGTTCAAAGAGTTGAATACGATAAGATTAGATCTTCCGTAGCAATGCTTATAGTCTATGTGGATTATTCTAGTAATCACTACATATTTCTTTTATGAGATATGCTAGTAGGATGGCAAAATACATTACTTATCAGAAGTATGTATTAAAGGTGTATACAAGATACAACCAAGAGTTTTGCTGGTCCGTGGAATACTAGATAGGTATACGAACTTCAATTGGATGAAGTAAGTATTGGAGTTGGAATCTTCACGAGATGAAATAGTCAAAGAGTTTTTGATTTCATCAAAGACGATGAAGAGGCTTGCATTTGCAAGAAATTAAGTGGGAGCGCTAAGACACATTTATAATACTTTATGTAGGTGACATATAGTTGGTTATAAATGATGTAATTATATACTTGATTAAAAGGTTTCATTGAGAATTAAATTTCAATGAAAGGATATGGACTGAAACAAATTTAGTGTTAAGATCTATGAAGATAGATTGAAACACAAAATAAGTTTAAGTCAAAGTACATAGAATGGATATTGAAATAGTTCAATATAGAAATATTAAGAAGATGTTCTTGTCATGTGAAGTTTTAACAAGACTTGAGTGTATCGACACTCAATGAGTAAAAACACATAAGTGATTTTAGATCACTAATAATATGTACACAATCAGATATCTTGTGCTCTAAAATGTTATGAGCATATACCAGAATGATTCATGAGATGATCATTGAAAAACAGTAAGAATATTCTTGAAGTACTTAAGAAGAACCAAGAATATATATATAGTTTTGTATGGAGAAATGACAAACAAATCGCTGTAAGATGTTGCATCGATATTTGTTTTGTCACATATGAAAATAAAATTTCAATCTCAAATTAGACTAAGTGTTGTTTTAAAGGTAGCACAATGAACTAGAAGTTGTCTATGTTAGATTTAGAAGAGTTCTAAATATTGTGACGGAAAAGAAGGCAGAGTATGTCATTGTTTTGACAATGACAAAGGATGTTAAGTCAAGAGGTTCTTTGAGAACTTGGTGTATTTCCTAGTCAGAACTTTGAAGCTATATTGTGTGTGACAATATTAGTGACATATTTCAGACCGCGGAATTAAGGTTCCACGAAAGACCAAACATATTTAAGGCCGACTCATTTGGAAATGAGTGATGCGTTGAGACGCAAATGAATTACAAAATACATACGGTCTGAGCATGTCGATCCGTTGACTAAACCTCTCGTGAGCAAAACATGATAAAGCACCAGAAGGCCAAGGTGTTATATCTTTACAAATGTAAACTAGATTATTGACTCTAGTGCAAGTGGGAGATGAAGGAGATATGCCCTAGAGGCAATAATAAAGTGATTATTATTTATATCTTTATGTTTATGATAAATGTTTATATATCATGCTATAATTGTATTAACCGAAACATTAGTACATGTGTGATATGTAGACAAACAAGAAGTCCCTAGTATGCCTCTTAAACTAGCTTGTTGATTAATGGATGATTAGTTTCATAATCATGAACATTGGATGTTATTAATAACAAGGTTATGTCATTATATGAATGATGTAATGGACACACCCAATTAAGCGTAGCATAAGATCTCGTCATTAAGTTATTTGCTATAAGCTTTATACACATAGTTACCTAGTCCTTATGACCATGAGATCATGTAAATCACTTATACCGGAAAGGTACTTTGATTACACCAAACACCACTGCGTAAATGGGTGGTTATAAAGGTGGGATTAAGTATCCGGAAAGTATGAGTTGAGGCATATGGATCAACAATGGGATTTGTCCATCCCGATGACGGATAGATATACTCTGGGCCCTCTCGGTGGAATGTCGTCTAATGTCTTGCAAGCATATGAATAAGTTCATAAGAGACCACATACCACGATACGAGTAAAGAGTACTTGTCGAGACGAGGTTGAACAAGGTATAGAGTCATACCGAAGATCAAACCTCGGACAAGTAAAATATCGTGACAAAAGGAATTGGTATCGTATGTGAATGGTTCATTCGATCACTAAAGTCATCGTTGAATATGTGGGAGCCATTATGGATCTCCAGATCCCGCTATTGGTTATTGGTCGGAGTGAGTACTCAACCATGTCCACATAGTTCACGAACCGTAGGGTGACACACTTAAAGTTGGATGTTGAAATGGTAGAACTTGAATATGGAATGGAGTTCGAATATTTGTTCGGAGTCCCGGATGAGATCCCAGATCACGAGGAGTTCCGGAATGGTCCGGAGAATAAGATTCATATATAGGAAGTCATATTCCAAGTTTGAAATGATCGGTGTATTTATGGCGGTTCTAGAAGGTTCTAGAAAGTCCGGAAGAATGGCATTTTGGAAAGTGGAGTCCCGAAGAGACTCCACTTGCATGACCAGCCAACCCTAAAGGGGAGGAGTCCAAGGTGGACTCCCTAGAGTGGCCGGCCAACCCACCTCAAGGAAAGGTGGGAGTCCACCTTGAGTGGGACTCCCTCCTTGAGTAGGTTTCCCACATATGGGAGGTTTTAGTGTTGGGGTCTTATTCGAAGACTTGGACTAGAACTCTTGGGGCTTCCACCTATATAATGAGGCATAGAGAGGGGGCTGCTACTTCAAGCCTCAGCCTTGGCCGCACCCCTTAGAGGGCCGGCGCCCAACCCCCTCTCTCCCCAAACCCTAGCGGTCTCTCTCCTCCACCACATCCCGCACGCTTAAGCGAAGCTCCGCCGGATTTCTCCACCACCACCGACACCACGCCGTCGTGCTGTCGGATTCAGAGGAGCTACTACTTCCGCTGCCCGCTGGAACGGGGAGGTGGACGTCGTCTTCATCAACAACCGAACGTGTGACCGAGTACGGAGGTGCTGCCCGTTCGTGGCGCCGGAACCGATCGTGATCAAGATCTTCTACGCGCTTTTGCAAGCGGCAAGTGATCGTCTACCGCAGCAATAAGAGCCTACTCTTATAGGTTTTGGAATCTCTTCAAGGGTTAGTCTTGATCATCCCTCGTTGCTACCGTCTTCTAGATTGCATCTTGGCTTGGATTGCGTGTTCACGATAGGAAAATTTTTGTTTTCTATACAACGTTATCCTACAGTGGTATCAGAGCCGTGTCTATGCATAGATGGTTGTACGAGTAGAACACAATGGTTTTGTGGGCGTTGATGCTTATGTTGTCTTTAGTTTGAGTACTTTGCATCTTTGTGGCATAGTGGGATGAAGCGGCTCCTAACTTTACATGACCGCGTTCATGAGATTTGCTCCACGCTCGACATGCAACTTGTATTGCATAAGTGGCTTTGCGGGTGTCTGTCTCTCCTACTATAGTGAAGATTCAATTTACTCTTCTAACAACACTAGTATCACCGTTGTGGTTCATGTTCGTAGGTAGATTAGATCTTACTCGAAAACCCTAAACCACGTAAAATATGCAAACCAAATTAGAGACGTCTAACTTGTTTTTCAGGGTTTGGTGATGTGATATGGCCATAATGTGATGATGAATATGTATGAGATGATCATTATTGTATTGTGGCAACCGGCAGCCTTATGGTTGTCTTTATATTTCATGTTGAGTAGTATTTCAAAGTAGTTGTAATAGTTGCTACATGAGGTGAACAACCATGAAGCCGGCGCCATGAACCTTGACGCTACGCCGACGATGATGGAGATCATGCCCGAAGATGATGGAGATCATGTCCGTGCTTTGGAGATGAAGATCAAAGGCGCAAAGACAAAGGGCCATATCATATCACATATGAAGTGCATGTGATGTTAATCCTTTATGCATCTTATTTTGCTTAGATCGCGACGGTAGCATTATAAGATGATCCCTCACATTAATATCAAGATAATAAAGTGTTCTTCCCCGTATGCACCGTTGCATTGTTCGCGTTTTGAAGCATCTCGTGATGATCGGGTGTGATAAACTCAACATACAACGGGTGTAAGCCATGTTGCACATGCGGAATACTTGGGTTTGCTTGACGAGCCTAGCATGTACAGACATGGCCTCGGGACAATGGAAACCGAAAGGTTGAACACGAGTCATATGGATGATATGATCAACATGTTGATGTTCAATTGAAACTACATCATCTCACGTGATGATCGGTTTTGGTGTAGTGGATTTGGATCGATGTACCACTTTACAACTATGAGGGATGTTGTATTAAGTGGGAGTTCATTAGTAATTAGATTAAAACATGAACTAATTATCATAAACATAGTCTGAGTAGTATTTTGAATTAATTTTGTAGTATTGGCATCCGTTTACTACTATGCGCTAGTCTTATAATTGAGATAGAAATACTGTTAAAATCTGACTAGAAACTTTACGGATTTGTACCGTATTGTTAATGTATCAAGAAATGATTAAGTCCTATTGCAAACATTTAGTGAAACTCACTTTGTTGATTCAGAGAGTTATGGTTTCAATTAGTACCTAAAGTTATCTTGTCTCCGTGAAACTTGAAGTTCAATCTGTTTGAAAAGTAAGGAGCTGAAAATTTAGTTTTCCATAATCAAGGTATGAGATATATGTGATATCTAAGACCTTATTGCAAGATGATAGAATATAAATTTGGTGAGACTACATAAACTCATAAGTTTTATGGGAATGTATGAAGGTTGAAGACGCAAGACGTCCCAATCCTCCAACTATTGGGGCACTAACAATATTCATATCCATGAAGTGATTGTCCTTAGTATGCACCGTTGCTAAGACTCGTCGTTTCGAAGCATCACGTGATGATCGGGTGTTATAGATTCTACGTGTGCTTACAACGGATGCAAGCCGATTTGCACATACGAATACTAAGGTTAAACTTTATGAGCCTAGCATACAGACATGGTCTCAAAAAGTTGTCATGAATAGATGGATAAAATTATGAGTGAAATTATTCATCATAGTTACTAATAAGTGAAATCTAAAACACTTGTCATATGATGATCAAAGTAAAACCTCAAGGTTATTGGTATTTGACCAACAAACCTAGAAGTTATTGATGTTGAAGTGTTTTTCTGAATAATGAGGAAAGCTAAAAGAGAAACTGCAAAAGATATTCTGGCAGAAATAAAGAAAAGACTAGAAAGTCTAGCTCAGGTGTATATAAATGATATACATGTTATGGATGTATTCCTAGTTTAGTCACACAATGAAATTCTTGGGTATTAGTACTATATTGGTTGGTATGAAGTGTCATACAAAACAACACAATACAAGAATACAATGGCCTAAGTGACTGACAAGGAATATGATAAAATGCACGTCTGGAACAAAATAAAGTGTTATTATGTTCGTCGTTGGCATTCTATCTAGCCATTAGAATTTATAATAAAGAACTTAATAATTGTTATTTTGCTCTGGTCAAATGAAAACAATGAGTTGTTCAAATTATGACATTACTCCATGTACGATGGATAAGTTATTATAAATCTTAATGGTGAAACACATATACATAAAACTGACGCTAAAATGCCATAAGGCAAATGATTTGAATTCCACTTATCTGTGGAACCGCCATTTAGGTCATGTTAGAAAGGAACGCATGAAGGAACTCCATGCAAATGGATTTTTGGAGTCACTTGATTTTTGAATCATTTGACGCTTGCAAATCTTTTCTAAAGAGAATGATTAAAATACCGTTCATAGGCCAAGAGTTGAACGGGCAACTAACTTAGTGAAAAATACATGATGATGTATTCCTTGGGCATAGTTGTGTGCGGGAGATTCTTCTACTTCATGAAAACTTTCAACAATGAATTGAGTATATGTGGATATATTCAATAAGGAAGAAGTTTGAAACATTTGAATGGATTCAAATAAATTTCAGCATGAAGTGGAAATTGTCGTGATAGAAAAATCAAATATCTATGATTGGATCATGGTGGAAATATTTGAATTACGAGTTTTAGCGAACATCTAAGAGAGTTATGAAATTGTTCTACAACTCACGTTTTCTTGGAGTATCATAGTGATGATGAAGTATCCAAGAGATGTATCCAAACCTTGTTGGATCAATGATGAGATAAGATATTAACGCCATTATATTTTTGTGGATTATGCTTTAGTGACTACCGTTTACACTGAATAGAGCATCATCAAGATCCGTTGATGACACCATACGAGTTATGGCATGGGTATAAACCCTAAAGTCTTTCTTAAATTTTTGGTATGCATAGCATAAGTAAATAAGTTTACAACCAAAATTGGATGAATGTCTTTGTTGGTTATCCTTGATTGGGAATTCTTTCCACAAGACAAAGACAAAAGTGTTTGTCAATGTTTCTTATTTCCAAGAAATTGTTTCTAGTGAAGTATTTGAGTGGGAGGACAATATAATTTGATAAGGTTTATGAACCTGAGCATAATGATGAGAATAGCGCAGCATCGGAATTTGTTTGGAAGCGGCCCACGGATCATGACTCCCATGACTACAAAGTGTTTTAGCCATGGAGATCGAAGTACATATTGAACCTTGTAGGTATGGTTTACTTTGTGATCAAATAAATGATTTGTGAACAAAGGATTGATTTTGAACAATGATAAACCAACTACAAACAAAGAAGTTATGATGGGCCCTGACTCCGTTAAAATGGCCATGCGCCATAAAATCCAAGATAGATGAATACTTTATGAAAGTAAATGGATCTAAATTGAATAGACTTGGATGAAATATCCTTGAAGAAAGCTTGACTTATCGAAAATTATTTTTCGACAAAGTTCAAAGAGTTGAATACGATAAGATTAGATCTTAGTAAATGCTTATAGTCTATGTGGATTATTCTAGTAATCACTACATATTTCTTTTATGAGATATGCTAGTAGGATGGCAAAATACATTACTTATCAAGTATGTATTAAAGGTGTATACAAGATACAACCAAGAGTTTTGCTGGTCCGTGGAATACTAGATAGGTATACTGACTTCAATTGGATGAAGTAAGTATCACGGAGTTGGAATCTTCACCAGATGAAATAGTCAAAGAGTTTTTGATTTCATCAAAGACGATGAAGAGGCTTGCATTTGCAAGAAATTAAGTGGGAGCGCTAAGACACATTTATAATACTTTATGTAGGTGACATATAGTTGGTTATAAATGATGTAATTATATACTTGATTAAAAAGGTTTCATTGAGAATTAAATTTCAATGAAAGGATATGGACTGAAACAAATTTAGTGTTAAGATCTATGAAGATAGATTGAAACACAAAATAAGTTTAAGTCAAAGTACATAGAATGGATATTGAAATAGTTCAATATAGAAATATTAAGAAGATGTTCTTGTCATGTGAAGTTTTAACAAGACTTGAGTGTATCAGACACTCAATGAGTAAAAACACATAAGTGATTTTAGATCACTAATAATATGTACACAATCAGATATCTTGTGCTCTAAAAATGTTATGAGCATATACAGAATGATTCATGAGATGATCATTGAAAAGCAGTAAGAATATTCTTGAAGTACTTAAGAAGAACCAAGAATATATATAGTTTTGTATGGAGAAATGACAAGCAAATCGCTGTAAGATGTTGCATCGATATTGTTTTGTCACATATGAAAATAAATTTTCAATCAAATTAGACTAAGTGTTGTTTTAAAGGTAGCACAATGACTAAATTTGGCTATGTTAGATTTAGAAAGTTCTAAATATTATGTGGAATCTACAAAAGAAGAAGCAGTATCTCTATTGTTCCAGCAATGACAAGGATGTTAAGTCAAGAAGTTCTTTGAGAACTTGGTGTATTTCCAAACACAGTCAGAACTTTGAAGCTATGTTGTGTGTGACAATATTAGTGACATACAGATCGCGGAATTAAGGTTCCACCGGAAGACCAAACATATTTAAGGCCGACTCATTTGGAAATGAGTGATGCGTTGAGACACAAATGAATTACAAAATACATACGGTTATGAGCATGTCAGATCCGTTGACTAAAACCTCTCCCATAGGCGAAACATGATAAAGCACCAGAAGGCCAGGTGTCATATCTTTACAAATGTAAACTAGATTATTGACTCTAGTGCAAGTGGAAGGGGGATATGCCCTAGAGGCAATAATAAAGTGATTATTATTTATATCTTTATATTTATGATAAATGTTTTATATATCATGCTATTTGTATTAACCAAAACATTAGTACATGTGTGATATGTAGACAAACAGAAGTCCCTAGTATGCCTCTTAAACTAGCTTGTTGATTAATGGATGATTGGTTTCATAACCATGAACATTGGATGTTATTAATAACAAGGTTATGTCATTATGAATGATATGACGGACACACCAGTGCGCGTAGCATAAGATCTAAATCATTGGTTATTTGCTATAAACTTTCGATACATAGTTACTAGTCCTTATGACCATGAGATCGTGTAACACTTATACCGGAAAGGCACTTTGATTACACCAAACACCACTGCGTAAATGGGTGGTTATAAAGGTGTAATTAAGTATTCGGAAAGTATGAGTTGAGCATATGGATCAACAGTGGGATTTGTTGTCCATCAGATGACGGATAGATATACTCTGGGCCCTCGGTGGAATGTCGTCTAATGTCAAAACATGAATAAGTTCAAGAGACCACATACCATGATGCTGATAAGAGTACTTGTCGGGAAACGAGGGTTGAACAAGGTAGCAGGGTCTGTCCCAGAAGATCAAACCTCGGACAAGTAAAATATCGGGTGACAAAGGGAATTGGTATCGTATGCGAATGGTTCATTCGATCACTAAAGTCATCGATGAATATGTGGGAGCCATTATAGATCTCCAGATCCCACTAACAGTTATTGGTGGGAGTAGGTACTGTATGTCACATAGTTCTGACAGTAAAGACAGCTTACACTTAAGTTGGATGTTGAAATGGTAGAACTTGAATATGGAATGGAGTTCGAA
Source organism: Lolium multiflorum (assembly GCA_030979885.1). Lineage (NCBI taxonomy): Eukaryota > Viridiplantae > Streptophyta > Magnoliopsida > Poales > Poaceae > Lolium > Lolium multiflorum. The sequence goes on along the minus strand of JAUUTY010000593.1, from coordinate 5,575 downwards.
TATTTGTTCGGAGTCCGGATGAGATCCCGGACATCACGAGGAGTTCCGGAATGGTCAGGAGAATAAGATTCATATATAGGAAGTCATATTCAAAGTTTGAATGATCGGGTGCATTTATGGCAGGTTCTAGAAGTTAGAAAATCAGGAAGAATGGCACTGGAAAGTGGAGTCCCGAAAGGAGACTCCACTTACATGTTTCAACCAACCTAAGGGGAAGGTCAAGGTGGACACCTAGAGTGACCGGCCAACCCACCTCGAGGAAGATTGGTCACCTTGAGTGGGACTCCCTCCTTGAGTGGGTTTCCCACATATGGGAGGTTTTAGTGTTGGGGTCTTATTCGAACTTGGACTCAGAACTCTTGGAACCACCTATATAATGAAGGGCATAGAGAGGGGCTGGCTCGCCAAGCCTCAGCCAGCCGCACCCCTTAGGGCGGGCGCCCAACCCCCTCTCTTCTGAAACCCTAGCGGTCTCTACTCCTCCCGCCCACATCCCTTGCCAACAGCGAAGCCTGCGCCGGATTTCTCCACCACTGCAAACACTGCGTGCTCTCGGATTCAAGAGGAGCTACTACTTCCACTTCCCGCTGGGAACGGAGAGGTGGACGTCGTCTTCATCAACTTAGCCAGAGCATGCAGCCGGAGCTCCAGGAGAATTGCTGCCGTTAGTGGCGGCAGCGTTGATGTGTGAAGATCTTCTATGCGCTTTGCAACGGCTTAGTGATCGTCTACCGCAACAATAAGAGCCTACTCTTATAGGTTTTGGAATCTCTTCAAGGGTTAGTCTTGATCATCCCCTCGTTGCTACCGTCTTCTAGATTGCATCTTGGCTTGGATTGCGTGTTCACGATAGGAAAATTTTTTGTTTTCTATGCAACGTTATCCTACAGTGGTATCAGGTCGCGATGGCGGAGGCGATCGCCAGGTCGCTGAAGGACATGGAGGAGGAGAAGCGCGCGGACGACGCCCGCCTTGGGCCCGAATCGGCGTGGCCAGGGCCGCCGAGAAGGCGACGGCGCAGCGCTGCTGGATCGGCAGCCGCGCGTCAGCTTCCTTCGTCGCGCGCCGCGTCCGCATGCAGGAACACCGCGCCCGGAGGTGGTGAAGCTCGAGGAGAGCAGCGGCGACGACATGTACCAGCCAGCGTGCCCCACGCACCGGCGCCGGCCCAGAAGCGGGAGCTGGTGGCCGGCCCAGTGCGAGGCTGTGGCCAGGGACAACGCCGGCTCGGGGAGCGCGGCGCGACGGCGGCGGCGACTGCGATCATTACATGCATTTAGACGCATGTAACAATGAGCCGCTATTTGGTTGGATTTACTTGCAATCGCCAAATTCAAATATATATGCAATTCGGTCTATTTGTATACGAGCTCGCCTCTATATGTTAAATATCATTAAATTTCGCTATGTTTGAACGAACTCGCCAAATTTTGTCTGAATTCGCCGAAGTCCGTTACATCCATCCTGGGCTCGCGGCTGGGAAAATGGGCCTCCCCATACCAAATTTTCCTCCAATCCGGACGACAATATCGCCGGATTTGGACGTGGGGAGCCCAAATGGCTGGAGATGCTCTAAGATGGCTAGGTGTCAAACTGATGCTAAAATGACTCTCTTCAACGAACTTGACATGCATAGGGTCGTCGGCAATAGCTCAGACGGAAAGAAAGGAGAACCTCAGCAGTGGCATAGTGAAGCAGGGAAAGCCGCGTCAGTCGTTTGCGCATCAGCCGCACGACGGTCGTAGTCTTGGGTTTAATTAGGGACTCGACCTTGTTAGAGCATCCCCACTCGTTGGCGCTCCCCCCGCCCAAATCCGGCGAAATTTTCGTCCGGATGGCGTGGGGAGGAGCAGTTTCCCAGTCGTGTGCTCCCCAAGCGGCGTTTCTCGGGAAAAGAGAATGGCTCGGGGAATCGGATGAAAGAAGAGAACACGTGGGCGTGGCGGTGGTTTAGCTTGTCCGGGTCCCCGGAGACCCCGGAAACCGGATGGCATGGGGAGTCGGACAGCCTGGGGCTCCAAATCCGGACAAAGCGAGGAACGGGAGCTGACCCAGGCCGTTTTCGCCGTCGGGATGAAAGAGTGGCCGTGGGGGGCTCTATGGGAGACGAGTGGAGATGCTCTTAGAAATCCAGCGTCGATTGTTGACTCCGATCCTGACCGCGCGGGTAGCTGTCGAACTGCGATGAGCCGGCTTAGGCGGCGAGTAATCAAGAAGATGTGATCGTGGGCGTGGGAGGGGTGGGAGCTTTCTGGGAGTTTGCTCCTCTGATCGTCGTGTCTCGGGTCCTTCTCCCGCCCCATGACTGGTTTCATCGAAGCGATGGAGGAGCGGGTTTGGATTGGATTTCGTGATGGAGTTGCATTTCGGAATTCAGACCGAGCAAAAGCCAAATAGAAGTTCGACGTACCCGCGAAGGAAACAATTCATTAGACTAGTCATAGTGGGGAGTAACATAGAGTAGTAACATGGTGCATGTTACTACCCTATGTTACTACCTCCATAGTGGTTAGTTACTTATATGTGGTATCATGCATGTTACATTTATTAAATTATAGACTCATCTTGTCTTGAGAAATGTGATGTTATGGTAACATAGCTAGTTACCACCTAACTCTCTTTCTTCATTTATTATCATGCCATGTCACCAAAATGCCTTGGGATGTGTGATGTTACTAGCTATGTTAGGCTAGCCATAGTGCTAGTATCATAGCTAGTATCATGCGTCCTAGTCCCACCAAAAATGCTGATGTGGCAGGTAATTATGGATGAGAGAGGAGATTAGACTACTCATAGTGGGAGTAACTTGAGTAGTAACATAGAGCTACATGCAATGCCAACTAAGCATTTTGATGACATGGCACATCATTAATTGAGGAGAGAGAGCATTGTGGTAACTAGCTATGTTACCATCACATCATATTTTCCAAGATTAGATGAGTCTACAACCTAATTAATATGGTTTTGCATGACACTACACATATGTTATGAAGGTAGTAACATAGAGTAGTAACTTGTGCATGTTACTACTCTATGTTACTCCCCACTATAACTAGTCTTAGAGTATCATAGGTAGATACTGTATCATAGCATACATCACGAGAAAAGTTAGTATCAAATAAATCTTGTACACAAATTTGTATTGGGATTCTACAAATCAATTAATATATCAAAACTATGATACTAGTCTATGATACTATGCATTATGGATCTAGTATCATACAAAAGTATCATATGCATGATACTACTATATGATACTACCCACTATGGCCAGCCTTACTCCCACTATGAGTAGTCTTATGAAGCCTCGTTCAGATTGCTTTTTTTTCTTTTGTTTATTGTCAAAACATTTTATTATCTTATAGGTGGTAGGGTGGGTAATTTTCTCCAACTTTGAATGTAGTTTGAAGTTGGACGAAAATCTCACAAGAATCTTTTTTTTTATTATTAGGTATAGACTAATGGAGTGACCAAAATTTTTAGTCCGGTGATCCTGTCGTCACCTCAATAAATCCATGGTTCTGTGCTACTGGTCTCTGTTTGCGCCGTACGACGTATGAATGGGTCGTCTATTTGGAGGGCTTTAATGCGGTGCCGCGGTAGCTAGCTGCGCACTGGAGCTATGCAGCGACGGCCGGCTGGGGATGAGAAACAAACGGATGAGAAAACGAAGAAAGGCATAATCTGCTTCTTTTTTATGATAAAATTATGGGTTTTCGACGGTACGACGATAACTGAACAGCCTTCACTTCTGAGCAGTCTCGATCATCTACAGCGCGGTTCGTTTTCTTGACGTGATGTGTATAAACTTTCAGCTGAGATTTGCTTTCTGAACTGCTGTGGTAGTATTTATTACTACAGTGCTCAGTGCTGGCCTTTCTCGTTGAAAGCGAAAGGGAAGTGGCAGAAAAGACACTGTAGAATTTACTACTCCGTATTTGCAAACTCCCAGTTAAATTTCTGCCATTACTTATTGCAGCTTTGCAAGTTTGCCGCTCGAAGTGTTCGAGTTTATTAATTGATTGAAAATGTTTATTTTCCTTAACTGTTTTTTAAATCCGAATGATTGTGTTTCTTTGTCTGCGATGTTGGCATCTGCCAATGTCTTGATTTCAGATACTTATTTCCTCAGCTGTTTACAGGCAGATTCGATGACACTATTCTTTTTATGAAACATGATACATAAAAGGCTATTAAAACTAATTCTTTGTATGTTTGAGCAACTTTTTGGGATGAAAGTCAACTTCCATAAAAGTGATTTTTTTGGTTTCGGTAAGGCCAAAGAGGTTGAACATGAATACAGGGAGCTTTTTGGTTGTGAGGCAGGAGTTTTACCCATTAGGTATCTAGGTATACCAGTCCACCATCGAAAACTTAGAAATTCAGAATGGCATCCTCTGGAATGTCGTTTTGCTGCTAAGCTAGAATGTTGGCGTAGAAAATTACTCTCATATGGAGATCGGTTGGTGTTGATAAACTCGGTACTGACCAGTCTACCTATGTTCATGTTATCGTATCTGGAGATCCCTGTGGGTGTGAGAAAACGCTTGGATTTTTTAGGTCTTGTTTTTTCTGGCAAACTGATGATGCAAAGAAAAAATATAGGCTAACTAAATTGAGTATGGTGTGTCGGCCTAAAGATCAAGGTGGTTTAGGGATAGAGGTGTTACAATTGAAAAACAAATGTTTGCTTAGTAAGTGGTTGTTTAACATTCTCACTGAGAAGGGAATGTGGCAGCAATTACTTCACAACAAATATCTAAAGAACCAAACTTTAGCTCAAGTTGAGGTCAAGCCAACTGATTCCCCTTTTTGGAAAGGATTATTGCGTGTTAACAATGATTTCTTTAATAGATGGTTTTTTAAAATTGGGGATGGGTCTACGGTACGGTTCTGGGAAGATGTATGGTTAGGTAACACACCTTTAGCCTCACAATACCCGTCATTGTATAATATTGTTTAGCAAAAAAATGTTCTGGTAGCTACTGTGATGGCACAAACACCGTTGAATATTAGTTTTCGACGCACTTTTAATGAGTATAAGTGGAACCAATGGGTCTACCTCTGTCAACGTCTAATGACGGTGAGGTTATCCACGAGCCCAGATAAATTTGTTTGGAAACTCACTGAATCGATCAGGGCAGTTCTTGGTGAGTCTATGTACCTTGATCTCATGAATGGTCATACTAGATTTTTTCGAAAATATTTGTAAAGATTCCTCTCAAGATAAAAAAATTCGTGTGGTTGCTTAATAATAAAGTGTTACTCACAAAAGATAATCTGGCGAAACAAAATTGGAATGGATGTCAAAAATGTGTTTTCTGTGATGAACCTGAAACGATACAACATTTATTCCTCTCATGTCCTTTTGCTAAGATCATATGGCGCATGGTTTACTGTACCTATAATATAACCCCTCCTGCTAATATTACTAATATGTTTGGAAATTGGCTTAATGGGGTTAATAAGGCTGATATAGCAAGGATTCGCATTGGAGTGTCCTCTTTATGCTGGTCTCTTTGGACAAGTCAGAACGACATTATTTTTAATAAAAAAACTGGAACTAATTTCTTGC